>PITA01003583.1:115000-137134 GCA_004023965.1 Spilogale gracilis
CCTCTCAAATTCCTCAAGGAAAAAAATAAAAATAAAAAAATAAAGTAAAGGGGCGCCTGGGTGGCTCAGTTGGTTAAGCGACTGCCTTCGGCTCAGGCCATGATCCCAGAGACCCCGGATCGAGCCCCACATCGGGCTCCCTGCTCGGTGGGGGGCCTGCTTCTCCCTCTCTCACTCCCTCTGCTTGTATTCCCTCTCTGGCTGTGTTTCTCTCTGTCAAATAAATAAAATCTTTAAAAAAAAAAAAAGTAAAAATAAATTCTTTACATATTATAAAAACTTACTAGACATCTTTAAAAATACTTTATTCTGAAAACAAAAACTAATAGTACTATAGCTCTTCAGTGACTTATCAAGAGACTAATGGTATTTATTTTTAAGAGAATAACTTAAATTTAAATCTTACCTTGCTACATTTCAAACAGCTGGCTAAAAACTTCTTTATTTCCACATCATTTCCCGGTAAAAGTTTCAGTGAGAGGTGTGTAAGATGCTTAAAAGGATTTGTCTCTACCACATTTAAAAAGGCAGGTGAGTTATCCAAAATAGGTGATGGAGAAACTAACTGTAGCAAAAACCTTTGAAAAGAAAGTATCACAATATAACAACACTTATAAGGTAGTGAAATTCTCCCACTGAATCATAAGCTCCAGTCAATCACCAATGCTTAGAAGCACTGGGAAAGGGAACACTGGAATCATAGGGGTCAATATGAAAGGACTCCCAACGGTAAACTGGATAAACAAATCGTAAAATGAAAAAACTGAGCAAGAAACAGAGGAAGGATTCACTGTGATACAGTGAATATACAAATGTTCAAGAGTTCACAATGAAAGACAAAGAAGAAAAATTAAAACAAACCAAAAACCCATTGAAAGCAAAAAAATATAGTAATAACTCTCTACTCTAAAAATCGACAATTTAAAAGAATTAAGCATTTATCTTTTCTTTTCCAAAATAATCAAATAGCCCAAACTGATGAGGAAAAATTCTTCTTCATAAAAAAACTATAGCTAATAAATATAAAAAGAATGACAGAATTAGAAATGCATAACTTTGTAGTTCCTAACAAAGTAAGTGATTCAAACAACAATCATCAATTGACAAAACCAAAAGACAAAAAGTTTAGTCAACTTTACAAGGCAAGGATCAGGCTTTAGTATCACACAAACATGAATATACACATATAAACACAAAATTCTATTCCTCTTATCCAAGTTCATTATAAAATCATATATTGATGCTGGTAAATATTTCAGATAGTTGTAATGACTCAAAAATTGAGGAGTAAATATCTTGGTTTTTAAACATGATTCCTTAAAATTTGATACTTAATAGTCCTAAACCCACTTAAAAATAGAAGTCCTTATAACACATAAAAAATATTTTGCCATCAATTAATCTTACAAAGAAGAGTTTGTCTTGAGAGAAATTTAATGATGTAGTGCTCTCACAAGACTTACCTTGGAATTTCTTTGGCTTGTTCTTGAGTACATTGCTGAAGGAGATCTATAAATTTTTGTGGGAAAGCTAAGTAGTCTACCAGAAGGCCTTGTTGGAACTTTAAACTATACAGAAGAAAAGAGATTTTTTACAAAATTTAATTACTATCTTTAATTATAATTAAAACTCTAAAACATCCTTTTTTTATTTACCAAATACCCATTATAATCAAGAACTAGAGAACTTCATTTTTTACAAATGTCAAATATATTTAGCTAAAGGTCAATATATTTAGCTAAAGCTCCAAATTTGAAAAGGTCAATATATTTAGCTAACGCTCCAAATTTGAGCTGTTGTAAGCAGAATTCTGATAATTTATGAAATATTTACTTTCAAAAACATCCTGATTATAGTATAAGCAGTCCACTGTTCTCAAAATACCAAATGTTCATAATACGCTGCATTTCAAAGAGAACAGTACCAATCCATTAATAAAACTTTCCTAGATTAAATATAAAAACAGAAAAATAGATTTAGTTACCTCTGAAAATCTTCCTCGGATATAACAAGGTTATACAGAAAAAATGGGTCAGTATCATCAGTCAGACGGATAACTAAATCCTAAAAGAAAGATTGTTATTTTTTAACGTCTTCAACACATCAGGCTTTTAGAGGGATTTCTTCCTTCTTAGGAGTGAAATTATCCAATAACAACAATGTAGCACCAATATACTTCAGATAACTTTGTTTCCTGGTGCAGCTGGGTTTTCATTAGTCTTTAAGAGGCTTAAGAATCTTAAACAGGGGTAGACATTCTGCTGCTTGAGAGCTGTATAGGGTCTATACAAACTAATTAAATGCAAGGAGTTGAAACCTGAGGAATACTCTCCTATTAGAGGCTTAGGAAAATTGAGACCCAGTCCTTGCTGCACTATACTGTGATAAAAAATATTCTAACACTGACCACATCATATTCAATTATATTTTCAGATTCCCACAAGTTAATTGCCTAATATTTCAAAAGTGGCAACACATCAGCTGAAATGACAAGCAATCATTGTCCTAGAAATCCTAGAAAAGGAGCATTTGTCTCTCGGGCAGAGGACAGGGGTATCAAATAACATGTTGTCAGGGTTTCTTCCTAAGGGTCTATTCTCTCCTACTCCAGGTGACCGATGACATGGTACTCCATCTGTTTTCAGTTCCATATGAAGTGAGTATCTTTCATAAAGACCACTTTCTACATAAATTTATGGTACGGCAGAACATCACAGCAGCTAAAGCTGACAGAAGTACACAGAAATTATGTACTTTAGAGAACAGTGATGTAAAGAAAACAGACATAGCAACAAGATGATGGAGGCCTAATGAAGAACTAATCAGCATTTAGATTAATAAGCTTCCACTTTGAAATGAAATCTACTCATGGCTACCGAGGAACTGCTAGGGTCTTAGAAAAACCTAAACCACTTACGGGTAGAGCTAGAAAATGAAGAGGTACAGCAGGCCTAAGGAGTAACATATAAAAAATATAACATATAATCTCTACTCCAGAAAATTAGCCACCTAAGTATTTGCTCTCCCTCAGAATATCCTGTTCTTACCGCAGCTTCTACTGAAATACTTCTTGAAACTCATCCCAAGATGCTATAAAAAGCTGAAGCTACTACTCATACTACAAGGTCCTTGAATATTCTGTTTAGGGAAAGCTATGACAGAGAAAACAGATGCTGCATTTCTTAGTTATCCTGTCTATCCATATCACTGCTAATGACTCATACTTTTAAATATTATATAGGACTGATGCTCTAAATGCCTCCTTTCAAAAGGCAAAGATTTGGGGCGCCTGGGTGGCTCAGCTGATTGAGCAACTGCCTTGGGCTCAGGTCATGATCCTGGAGACTGGGGATCAAGCCTCGCATCCGGCTCCCTGCTGGTCGGGTAGCCTGCCTCTCCCTCTCTCACTCCCTCTGCTTGTGTTCCCTCTCTGGCTATGTTTCTCTCTATCAAATAAATAAATTTAAAAAAAAAATTAAAAAAACACAAAAGGCAAAGATTCAAAAATATCTCCTTGCAGTGCTTCAACTCATTCTATCCTCACAGGTACAACATGAAATGCCAATTCCACAGGGTAGCAATATATATTTTAGCAACTTATAAATGTATTGGGCAAGCCTAACCAATTCTCCTAAACCCCAATCCTTCCTATATGCTTTAGAAACAGATGGTATAGGGGCACCTGGATGGCTCAGTCAGTGGGGCATCCGACTCTTGATTTAAGCTCAGGTTATGATTTCAGCGTTGTGAGATCAAGCCCTGAGTAGGGCACACTCAGCAAGGAGCCTGACTGAGATTTTCTCTCTCTCTCTCTTTCTCTCTGCGCGCTCTCCCCCTGCCCCTTCCCCTGCAACACACACACACTCTTCCCCCACAAACAAATACTCAAGAAAAAAAAAAAAAGAAGGAAGAAATATACGGTATAATAATCTCTCAGTCATTGCCTTAGTAGATTCTACCATCCCAGATTTGCAATTTACAAACTGGCCCAAAACTAAAAAGCAAGTTGGTGTAACAAAAGATCTCACATTCTTAAAGAACAAAAGTAATTATAATGAATAGAAATCACATTTCAAAAAAAATGAAAATATTTCCAAAGAAATTAATACCAACCTTTCTGTGAACTGGATTGGAAAGTGACTGTAGTTCAATGCTCACTCTAACACTTACTCTCCTGTATGAAAAGATATACCCAATTGTCAGAAACATTCATATAGAATGAGTTAGCACTCATTTGTCTGAGCTGAAGTTTTCAGTCTTAAGCTGCAAGATCTTCCACAGGTGCGCCCTAAGTTACAAATAGGTATTTGGGAAGCGTACCAGATTTGAATAAGTTTTTGTTCTTCCACTAGTAAATAATCAGGTCTTTAACCAGAGATTATATTTTTCTCTCCCATAAAAGGGGATCATTGTGAGAATTAAATGAGATAAACAATGTGGAATTCCCATTTCTAGCCAGGAATATAACCTACTACCCAGATTCTAAAATAGCATCCACTGAAAACCAAACAAACCAATGATTTAATAACAACTTCCCAAATTAAAAAAAATTACCAATTCAAACCATCAAATTGATTTATGAGATTCCATTTGAAAAACTTAAAATATGAAGCAGTATTAGAATATACGGAATATTTACAATCCTGAAAGATAACACATTCCTCTCCCTTATACATACACAAAATCCACCAACTACCTCTGTTCAGTATAATCCCTATGCAATACATCCACAGAAGTACCTCAACAGTTTATTAACCACCTTAACCTACAGTAACTCTAAACTCCAAAAGAAACCATAGCTTTCCACATTCTCTACACTGCATCTTAGAGAATTCGCTATCAGAGGGCATATAAACCAAGGTGCTCATAACTATTAATCAAACTGAGCAAAGATGCTTAAATGATCAAGGAAACAAAGGGAAGAACTGGTGAAACATCTCTGCACAAAAGTTCTATATTCTGCTGGAATTAAATAACAATGGCCTTTCCCTGATGTGTAGGAAACAAAAATAGAATTTGTTCAATTTTAAGCTATTCCTCCAAAGTTGTGCTTTAAATTTTCCGCACATTCTGCTACTTCTCCAATGCAAAGTAAAAGGTATAGATCTAGCAACCGAGTGCTGGAAAGACTTGGTAACAGTTGACTAAGGCCAGATTCAATAGTCCAGACTTTTTTATGCTCCAACTTAAAAAAAATTTGGCTTTTTAGTGCCATTTTAGTTAAATTCCCTATTGAACATATGACTGGATGCTAAATCTTAGTATGATGAGGTTACCATATGATAAGGTTACCATAATATCTGTTATCTGAAACGGAACAAGCAGCACTGGCAAATACCATAGATAGGAAGAATTATTTTTAGAACAAATGTTTTGTTTCTATTTTTCTATTATCTAGCACAATATATGTGAAACAGATTAGATTTCTACTCGACTTCTACTTAAATGAAGTATTCCTGGGATGCTTGGATGGCTCAGTTGGTTACACATCTGCCTTAGGCTCAGGTCATGATTCCAGGGTCCTGGGATTGAGTCCAGCATCAGGCTCCCTGCTCAGCAGGGGCTCTGCTTTTCCCTCTACCTGCAGCTCCCCTTGCTTGTGCGTGTGTACTCACATTCTCTCTTTCTCTGACAAAATCTTTTTTTAAAAAATTAAGTATTCTAAACAATGAATCTTGGAACACTGAAAAAATAAAGTTTTTGGTTTTTTTTTTTTTTAATTAAGTATTCTTGGGTGCCTGGGTGGCTCAGTGGGTTAAGCCTCTGGCTTTGGCTCGGGGCATGATCTCAGGATTCTGGGATCGAGGCCCACATCAGGCTCTCTGCTTAGCAGGGAGCCTGCTTCCTCCTCTCTCTCTTCCCGCCTCTCTGCCTACTTGTGATCTCTCTCTCTCGGTCAAATAAATAAATAAAATCTTTAAATATCAAGTATTCTTGGGGAAAAAAACTTTCAGTTTCCTAATTTGTAAGATAAGTGAATTGAGTTAGGTTTGTGAAGACCTTTTCGGGTCTGCATTGTCATTGTGTTTGGTTTTTGTCTTGAAATTTTTTTCTAAAACATACTGCCACAGGGGATGTGACACTGCAGTAGGTAACTTTTTATGGTAACATACACTTTCAAAAGTCCTGTCATACTTGATAAATTTATGAAAAAATAAAGTCATTTAGTAAAGTATTCTTCAGATAGTACTGGAAGAATCACATTAATACAAGAAACATATTAATCACATTGTTGCATACATTCCAAAGGTCTATAACGCATTACTTTTGGGAGAAAAAGGGAGGAGGAAAGGCCCATAGGTTAAACCTCTCCCTCCTGTCCCAAAGTATACTGTAGAAAAACCTGAGCTTTCAGAAAATATAGTATCTGAAAGCAAAATCTTATTTTCTCTATTAAATGGCTGTCATAGGAACAAAATAAATCAATAAAAACTCATAAAATATGCTATTTCTCAAAATAAATGTCATACTCTGAACAATGCATAAATTCACATAACATCCTCCCTAACAGATTTGGCATTAGCAGAATTGGATTCTAGCCCACCTCTGCCACCTAGAAGCTGTGATCTGAGCCTTTCAATTCAAACAAATAAAAGCTACCGTAAGCCAGGTAGTATGCTGGATGCTAGGGATACAAACAGAAATAAACATGGTCTATGTCCTCAAATTAGATTAAATGCCTACCCAGACTGGCTTCTGATTGTATTTTAGTACTCAAAAGAAGGAAGGGAAGGGTTACTTACACTGAGAACCTACACTACTGACTACCTCCCCGGTACTTCACATCTATCTTATTTAACAACAATCTTACTAAGTAAATAGTTATGTCTGTCTTATAAAGGAAGAACTTGAGGTGCACAGTGACAAACTTGATTAAAGCCACCTTATAGAGCCCAAATTAGAACTCAGACCTTTCACCTACACTATGGTATCTAATAAATGAGTAAAGGCAATTAATTTCAACTTTGGCAACTTTGAAAAGGCCCTTACACTGAAAGGATTTAAGACAGACTTTGAAGGTAACGAAAGAAAAAGCATTTGAGGCAGGGAGAAGAGCAGGAATAAAGATATAGTACTTAGAAAGTAGCAAGTACATTCAAAGGATAAGTAGTCTTATGACTACTTATATGACTAGTATATGGGGAAAATAACTTCTAAAACAAAAATGAAAAAAAGATGTTGGTGTCAAAACATGGGATTCGGGGCAACTGGGTGGCTCGGTGGTTAAGCCTCTGCCTTCAGCTCAGGTCATGATCCTGGAGTCCCGAGCCCCGCATCGGGCTGCCTGCTTCTCCCTGTCTCACTCCCGCTGCTTCGGTTCCCTCTCTGGCTGTGTTTCTCTGTCAAATAAATAAAAACTTGAAAAAAAAAAGAAAAGAAAAGAAAAGGGCGCCTGGGTGGCTCAGTGGGTTAAAGCCCCTACCTTCCGCTTGGGTCATGATCTCAGGGTTCTGGGATGGAGGCCACATCCGGCTCTCTGCTCAGCAGGGAGCCTACTTCCTCCTCTCTCTCTGCCTGCCTCTCTGCCTACCTGTGATCTCTCTTTCTGTCAAATAAATAAATAAAAATCTTAAAAAAAAAAAAAAAAAAAAAACGGGCTTCAAAATTCCGCATTACTTCCCTCCAGAGTTCTCTGAGTTATCTCCCACTGAAGTTCCTTCTTCTTTCTGACTTTAGTTCATTGATATCATTTCATGCCTTCATCACATTTTAATAATAACTAAATGCTTAGTGAATGCTTATTATGCTTCAGGCACTGTTTTAAGCACTTTGTATGTATTAACTCATTTCATGCTTCTAATAATCCAAGTACTTTTATCATTAAAGATAAGACACAAAGAAAAAAATGATTGTACAAAATCAGTTAATAAGCGACAGAAAAGGGATTTAAACCCAGATAATCTGGCTTCAGAGCCTGAACTCTTAACCTGTGCTATTCTGCCTCTGCAAAGATCTTTTTGTTTCCCAGATTAAGTGTGAGTTCCTTGAGGCCCAGAATGAAAACTGTTTTTGTTGTTGTTGTTGTCAGGAGGCAGGGGAGTAAAGAGAGAGGAAGCTAGACAATCTCAGCATGTAGGACAATTCCTGGCACACAGTAGGTATTCATAAATATTTGTTGGGCTGAACTGGCCTTGAATATTTAACCAAAGTCTGGATTACTTTCCCTATGGGTCAGGGGCCAGAATATTTTCTGTAAAGGGTCAGTTAGTAAATACTTTAGGCTTTGCAGGCCATAGTATCTCTGTCACAATTATTCACGTCTGCCCTTATGGCACAAAAGCAGCTAGACAATTCTTAAATGAGAATGGCTGTGTTTCAATAAACCTTTACTTAAAAAAACAGGCAGAAGTCCATCTGGCCCCGGGGCTTGTTTGCTGATTCCTCCTACAGGTGATACAAATATATCAAAGATTTCTAAACAAGAGAAGCAAATAGATTGACAGTGGGTTTTAAGAAGGTAACCGTGATGACAATATAATGAAAGAACTAGGAGTTCCAATATTGGAATCAGAAATGATGCCTTTCCCCCTTTATATTTCTAAAAATTATTCTAGAACAGTACTGTCCAACAGAGATACAACAAAGGCCACAAATGTGAGCCAAATATGTAATTTTAAATTCTCTAGAAACCACATCAAAAAATTTTAAAAGGAACAGGTAAATTAACTGTAATATTTTCTTGAATATATCCAATATGTTAAATATAAATTTTTCAACGTTTATTATATAACAGAATATATTAACATGTGTTATATTAATAATTTATACCCAACATATTATATATTCAATGTATCCAAAATAGTGTCTTTACACTCAACAGAAAAACTGAGATATTTTACATTCTTTTTCACAGTGAGTCTTCGAAATTCAATGCGTACTTTACCCTCAATTCAGATTAGCTCCATTTCAAAAGTCCGCTAACCATATGCGACTCTCACACAGGACTGTACGAAAGAATGACCAATTCAAACACCCTGCAGCATCCCCACATGCAGCTGCTGGTTTTGGTATCATCCCCTTGCCTGGCTTGTGGATGGACGTTAGACCTAATTCTAAACTATGTATTAGCTTCACATTACTCAATAAAGCAATGCCTTCTTCTCTAACATCACATTTTCAAACCATTTAGTTTCCATAAACATTTTCAGAATTAATCCTCAAGCCATGGACGTAGGCACCTTACATCAGTTTTACAAATGAGGAAACGAGGTTGAGAGTCGGCTATTGAGCGGCTTAATCCAGACAAAATTGAAATCTCCTGACTTCAAATCTGTTCAGCCCAACAGCACCACCACCTTTGTCAAAATCGTAATTCTGCGTTTATCTGTGAGACTGGCATTTCTTCCTCCACTGGACTGTAAACTCCACGAAAACAACAACTGGTCTTCCTGACCACTATATCCCTAGGACCCAGCAAGGTGTTTTGCCACTAAGCATATTTGTTAAATGAATGAAATTTATCATTTCCTGTTTTTAGTCGCTTAAACGTAACTTACGTTTAGTAACTAAGGTAAAGAAAAGGCACTACAGAATAAAAACTTTTAAGATGAACCTTAAATTTACTCCCAAAATCAACTCAAAGAGTGAAAAAAGGGCTGGAAGCCAAGGCCAGAGTTCTAGCGCCGGCCGTGCCGTGAACTTGCTGAAAGCTCTCCTGTAAATTATTTCACTTCTCCGGAAAAAAACTAACTTTCTCAAAAAGAAAGCGTAGGACTATAATCTCCTGTGATGCCGTTCAGAGCTAAATTGTTTTTTGTTAGGTGGGGGGCGTTGGAAATTAACTTGACGCGGGTCAGCTTTCCATTTCCTCATACTCTTCCTTCTGTGCCCTCCGCAACCGCCAACTTGGTGAGAGAGGTAATACTAGGTTCCGGGTACGACTCTCTCCGCGTCCCGGGACGTGGGTCGGTGGCCACAGGCCAGAGCCGCCATTCCCGCCGCCCTCCCCCACCCCCGCCTTGGCCGGACCCCAACCGCCACCCGCGGGCACGGGGTAGCGCGGAACCTCACCTCTCTTCGCAGTCTTTGCATTTCACCTGCAGTGGGACTAGCTCCTGGAACAGAACCTGGCTCATGCTGGTCCGATGCCCCTGCCAGTATGCGGAGAAGTCCAGCAGGACCGGCCCACGAAACTAGCCTAAGGGAGTCCAGGCCCTGCTAAAATTTGAGTTTGGCGCTCGGCTTCCGCTGAGGAGGCGGGGAAACAAAATCAGAGGGAAAGCGGGGGAGATTTGGACCTCGTCAGCCACCATCAGTCTCTTCCGGTTTTGCGAAGGATGGGGAGGCAGTTCCGGGTACTAACCAACGTGGCGGGACCCGCGGCAGCCATGTTTGTTAAGGGAAGGGGATCGGAGGAGAGCAGAGAACTTTTCTTCTCTTCAACCGATGCTTACCACCACAAACGAACCCTGAATTATGGCGGCTTCTGCGCCAGCCCCGCACACGACTGACTTTCCAGTTGAGGGTCGCTGCACTTACTATGTGGAAAAGAAGAAGCGGTTTTGCAGGATGGTGGTGGCAGCAGGGAAAAGATTCTGTGGGGAGCACGCTGGAGCCGCGGAGGTCTGGTATTGCCCTACCTTCTGGAGAGTTGGAAATAAGTTTCTTGGTCAGGCAACTCCCCTTTGACAGATTTCGGCTTCTGTTCGCTGGATTTTCCGGCTTTTCGAGTACTTAGCGCAGCAGCCCTGCCCTACTAAAGGGCGATTCTGAGTCCCAGCGAAGTGCAGTACTTCTCACACTACCTAAAGCGCGGACAGTGATCCGCATATTTACAAACTTAAATAGTAGATCTTAGTTTTACTCCAAACCACCGCCTCTTACCCTCCGTCCAGTCTCCGCCTTCCTGATGGGAAAAGGTATTTTAGAAAGGATAGTGATCAGAGATTGCAAGGTTTCACTAATTGTGTTCTGATTGTTTGTGAATAATAATCACTTCTTGTGAATGCGGTTGAGAAACTTTATAGCAAAAAATTATCTAGACTCGGAACTCTAGAGAACAAACTCACGGCTACCAAAAGGGAGAGGGAGGGAATCGGTGAAATAGGTGTTGGGGCGAAGGAGTGCGCTTGCGACGAGCAAAGAGTGATTTAAAACTTTTTTAAAAAGTTAGAGTACAGTCTTTTGAAAGCAGCTTGTAACTGCTGAAAGCGGGAAGGAAACAGTGAAAATCGTGTAAGAATTGACTTTTAAAAATTAAAATAGGCGTACAATTTTGTTTGAGAATACTGTTAGACATATAATTGTACTGTCAATATACAGTTGACCCTTGGGGCACCTGGGTGGCTCAGTCGTTTAAGGGTCTGCCTTCGGCGGGGGTCACGGTCCCAGGGTCTACATCGGGCTCCCTACTCACCGGGGAGCCTGCTTCTCTCTCTCTCCCTCTGCCTTTTCCCTGGTTTGTGCGCGCGCGCTCTCAAATAAGTAAATAAAATCTTTACTTTAAAATATATATATATATATACACACACACACACGGTTGACCCTTGACCACGTGTTTGAACTGCCAGTCCACATATACATGGATTTTATAAACACAGTACGGTACTGTGAATGTGTTTTCCTTATTAGGACTTTCTTAACAGCGCCTGGGTGGCTCGGCAGGTTAAAGCCTCTGCCTTCAGCTTAGGTCTTGATCTCAGGGTCCTGGGATGAAGCCCTGGGCTCAGCAGCGAGCCTGCTTCTTCCGCTCTCTGCCTGCCTCTCTGCCTATTTGTGATCTCTCTGTCAAATAAATAAATAAAATCTTTAAAAATTTTACTTAAGAAACTTTCTTAATAACATTTTCTTTAGCTTTATTGTAAGAATACAGTGAATAATACGTACACAAAAAATACGCATTAATCAGGTGTTTATGTTAGCAATGAGGCTTCAGGTCAACAGAAGACTATTAGCCGTTAAGTCAAGTTTTTAAATCCCATTTTTTGAGAAGTCAAAAGTTATTTGCCGAGGGCTGGCATGGGTTCCCCTCCCCTGCTTCAAGAGTCTTCAAGAGTCAACTGAATATTTGTGTGTGTATTTCTTTAAGTTATGTATGATAGAAAAATAAAACTAAGAATAAGAGATGCAGAGTGCTTGAAGAGGAACCTGTTTGGTCAGTTTTAGAAACCAAATAGGCAAGCACCTGGTTTCATACCTTTGGATGTCCAGTACTATTTACATTATTTCTGTTAGGTGGTTTATCCCGGCCAATATCCAGTACAGATCAGCCCCCCAGAGTTCCTTCATCTGCTACTGTCCATCATAGCCATAACTCTACTTCGTATTTTGATTTGACTGATACTTGCCTAGAGTGAGGTATACAGAAGCAAACATATTCTTGTTTTGGAATGTGGAAGATCCTGACTTAAGGGTGAGAATGCATTGAAGTGTACTTACAGTTGTATTATGGTCTTGAGGGGACCAGCAAACATCCCTTGATCAAAAAATGAGATTTATTAATTAAACAGATAAAATTTTTAAACATGAGATTTATAGTGGGAGAAAAGTTTTGTTCTCACTCTAAGACCTTATTATTCTTTACTTTAACAAGACATCTCAAAGATGACTGCAGGTGGTGACAGTAGTAGAATATGACTAGTTCATTACAAGTTGATTGGTATTACTGGAGAGGAAGGAATGTTGTTACTGGTCCCTTGAAGAAAGATTGCAAGACAGCAAGGGAAACATAACACAATTTGGTTTTCAGCTGTGGGTATCCTATTGAATCTGTGATTTATGATCTAATTGGGCATTATGTTTCCATCTTTTTGTCTTAGGTATCATATATAGCTGAGACCACTTGTACATATTTTTACTGACTGGTTCTTAACTGAGGGTGACTTTGCCCCCCAAGAGACACCACAAAAGATTATTATAAAATAATAGTGCATATTATAGTCAATGCTATCAGAGATTTGAAATTCCATGTGTAGGCTTTTTCTATAATCTCTATGAAGCTATAAACCCCTGTTGTCCAACACAGTATTTGCTCACATATACAAAAAACTAGGTACTTTGGAGATTTTTGTTAAACTCTATGACCTTATTTTGCCAATGTTTTATTATTGTCCTTTTAAGGTTTCTTTACCTTGTGTAGGTAACACATAAACTTATGGTAACACTGGAATTTTATCTAGTATTTGTAAGCAATGAACTTGATATTTTTCATCCAAGTCAACATATTATCTTTCTTTCTTAGGAAGAAAATGCTCGGAAAAGAATTATGTGTCCCTTAGATCCAAAACAGTAAGTAAGGGTCAGATAAGGGTTTTTCTATGCTAGAAAGAATAATTGTCACAGGTCTTATTTTAAATAATTTTCTCTTTAAATTTAGCACAGTATATGAAGATCAACTGGCAAAGCATTTGAAAAAATGTAACTCAAGGGAGAAGCCAAAACCTGTAAGTGTTTGATGAGTAAAACTGAAAGGTAAAATGTGTGATATGTAATGTTGATATATTACAAATGTGAATACTTAACAAGACTCTAGCCTCAGAAGGCTTGAATGTGGTAAATGCATTTGAGTATATGTAGGACATCAGATTGTGAATCCACTTATAATCCTAACTCAGATAATAGAATTTGTGCAACAAGTGTGTTGTTTAGAGAGTAATTTCACAATTTATTCAAAATATTTACTTAGTGCTTACTAAACTTATTTCAATAAAATATGGTCCCAGCCTTCAAGGAATTTATTTGAGACTGATAAGTTAACTTATAAATAGGGGATCTTTGTAAGTTCACTGAAAGAAGTACACATCATAAGAGCATATTCTTGTATAAAAATTAAAATTATATCCAAACAGTCAAGAAAAGCTTCCCAGAGGGAATAACACTTGAGCTGAATCTTGATTTGGCAAAGAAAAGGAAGAAGAGTCCTTGTAGGTGAAAGAACTATATGCAAAAAGGCAGAAACTGGGAAACCACATTGAGACTTTCAAAGAACTTGGACTTTATTCTGAAGGGTATGGGGAAAGATTTTAAGCTAAAGAATAATGTGGTCAAATTTACCTCTTAGAAAACTTTCTCTCAGAGCAGTATGGGAAGATGGCTTGGAATTAGGAGGACTAGTTAAGGGCTGTTGCTGAAATCCAGGTGGGACATGATAAGAGACTAAATGAAAGAGGGCGGAAAGGGTAGGGAATAAGTCCAAGAATTATTTAGATAGCAGAATCAAGAAAAGTTGGGGACCAAAAGCTGAGAGTTGGATATCTGAGTCTAAAAGTCAATTGTGTAGTTAGTTGGAAGTCAAATACATACAAATCATAGGTAAAGCCTTGGATTTCTAAGTTACCCAGGGCAAGAGATTGGAAGGGTGGGGAAGGAACTTACTTATTCAATAAATATTAATTGAGCACTTATGCTGGACATTGTACCAAGCACCCTGCCTATGAAAGAATAAAGGAAGAGAGCCTAACCCTTTTTGGAGGAGAAATCAGGGATGAGAGAGATGGGGAAGAAGTCAGAGAGGCTTCTCTGAAGGAGAGTCATACAATGAGACAGGTCAAAGAATCAGCCAAGGGCACCTGGGTGGCTTAGTTGCCTAAATGTCCAAGTCTTTTTTTTTTTTTTTTTTTTTTAAGATTTATTTATTTATTTGACAGAGAGAAAGATCACAAGTAGGCAGAGAAGCAGGCAGAGAGAGAGGAGGAAGCAGGCTCCCCGCTGAGCAGAGAGCCCAATGCGGGCCTCCATTCCAGGACCCTGAGATCATGACCTGAGCCAGAAGCAGAGGCTTTAACCCACTGAGCCACCCAGGCGCCCTAAGTGTCCAATTCTTGATTTCAATTCAGGCCATGATCTCGTGGTGTGAGATCAAGTCATGAGTCAGGCTCCACACTGGACATGGAGCCTGCCAAAGATTCTTTCTCCCTCCCCATCTGCCCTCCTCCCCCCCCAAAAAAAGGAGGGCAGTGGGAGGAGAATCAGCCAGACAGGGAAAAACAAACATATGTAAGCACCTAGAAGTGAGAGAGTTGACAGCTTTATCTAGGACTGGGCATTCCACATGACCGGAGTATATAATACAAGGGGAGTGCTGAGTGAAGCTGAGACGAGATAGCCAGGAAATAGCACATGAGACCAAGGACAAAACTCTAGGTGACACTGACATCAAAGCGTGAGCTGCTCCTACTCTCAATGGAATTTTGGCATTTTAAGTGGAATGGTCATGTCCTGTGTATTTCAGACATCCCTGTATTTAGTATTCCTGGCCTCTGAGCAGCAAATGGCAAAGGCACTCATGAGGAATATGAAGGATGTGAAGTGTAATCATATTGTTAGCCTATAGGTTTGTGGATGCTGGCAGAAGAGACTCCTAGGTCAGAGATGAAGGTCTTCATTACACACTGCTCAGCAAGTAACATGGGCTTCTTGCCCGCATTGATTCCCTTTGTTCCCTAAGGTCCATGGAGTCAACAGGGCATGGGTGAATGCTGCACATTTTTGTGCATAGCTTATGTCACAGCTGAAGAACCCCAAGATTTTGAAGTACATTTCTTTTAAAATGAGCAGTAAAGGGGCATCTGGGTGACTCAGACAGTTGAGCATCTGACTCTTGGTTTCAGCTTAGGTCATGATCTCGTGGGTCATGCGATCAAGCTCCATGTTTGGCCCATACTCAGAGGGCAGTCTGCTTGAGGATTCTTTCCTCCAACCCCAGTCCCCACTTGGATGCATGTTCTCTCTCTTGCTCTCTCTCAAGTAAATAAATCTTTAAAAAAAAAAAAAAAAAGATAATATGAGCACCTGGGTGGCTCAGTCAGTTAAGGGTCAGACTCTTGATTTCAGCTTAGGTCATGATCTCAGGGTTGTGAGATCGAGCCCCACATCAGACTCCGTGCTCAGTGCAGAGTCTGCTTGAGATTCTTTTCCCTCCCCCCTCCTACTCCCCCTCAACTCCTTCCCCCACGCACATGCATGCTTTCTCTCTAAAATAAGAAAATAAAACCTTTTAAAATAATAAAATGGGCAGTAAGGAAACCTGCCTGACCTTTGTTCCATAAGTAGCATTTATTATTCTGTACAGTAAGCAGTCCTGCCATCTGCTCTAGGAGACACTGTTTCTGCCTTCCAAGAGTGCTTGGTATACAAATGTCCTCAAAAAGAGAGTCTGGAACAAAGGGTATCAGTGCATCTTGCTTGTTACTCTTGCAGTAAATTGAGAGACCTGTGGGGAATTGTCTCCCTGTAGCACCCCTCAGTCATTTTGATAATAAAATATCCCCATACATTTCCAAATGCCTTCCAGTTGAGAACCAGCTTAAGTCAGATGACGTAAGCTTAACAGGAAGCATTTTTACACTAAGATCTTAGAAGAAAAAATGACCACCCCCAGATAGCCCCTTAGTAAAAAGAATGTTGCTTTTACTTTCAAGTATGCATGGAGATTAGCTTCCTTACCTAAGTGCCAGATTTGAGTTCAGGTAAACAGATGGAATACATGTTCTAGGAAAAGTTTGAGAGAAGAGGTGAATTTATTAAACATGGAATACCCCTGCATAGACAGCATTGCATGCCAGGATACTGTGGAAAGGAAAGGGAAGAAAACAATGGGATGATAGGATGCAGGGGAAAAAAAAAAAAATGGGTGGCCCAGTTGTTAAGCGTCGGCCTTTGGCTCAGGTCATGATCCCAGGGTCCCTGGATCGGTATCGAGCCCCGCATTGGGTTCCCTGCTTGGCAGGAAGCCTGCTTCTTCCTCTCTCACTCCTCCTGCTTGAGTTCCCTCTCTCACTGTGTTTCTCTCTGTCAAATAAGTAAATAAAAAATAAAAGCTTATTAGTGTGCACAAGGTCCCAGGAGTAGTTTTTACTTTTAGAACAGGATTTGTAGAAATAGTATTATTTCATTCTTCTATATCTACATGATCCAGTGTGGTAACCACCAGCCATGTGTAATTATTTAACTTCAAGATAATTGAAATGAAATTGAAAATCCAGTTCCTCAGTCACAATAGCAGTATTTCAAAAGTAGTGGCTATCATGTTCTCCAGAGAAATGGAATACTTCCATCATTGCAGAAGATTCTGTTGGAAAATGCTGATCTCGATACTTACCTAAAATCTTTCTCTCTGAAGATACACAAGAAAGATCGTATACTGTTAATTTAAACAACATAGTGTTATGGTCCATTTCTATTTTTTATTTTAATCAGCATTTTTAAATAGAAGAAATTAGACCTACACCATTATAATATTGTATCTTCTCTCTTTTTTATCATGCTCCCTGTATGATAAACAGCCATGTGTAGTTGGTACTTTATTGTTTTTGCTGTCACACCATAAGCAAAACTGCCACAGTCCTCAGTCTATGCTATAGACAGGTGAAAACATTAATAAAAATTACTAATGAATTTCTTTAGACTATAAATGTTTATTCAAATAACAGCTCACTAGAATATGTGATTCACGAACATAGAGATTTCTGTCTGTTCTATTCTCTACTGTGGTTGAGTCCTTGGCACTAAAGCAAATTAAAGACCTCAGTAGGTGCTCAATAATTATTCATAAATGGGAGAAAGGGAGGATGGCAGGTACAGAATATGGGAAGAAGGGAAGGATCAGTTTTCACCTTGATTTTTGTGAGCTCTTCACATTAATAACAGTATTATGCTTTTGTTTTTGTTAAGGACTTCTTTATTCAAGATATTAATGCAGGCTTAAGGGAGGAAACAGAAATACCTGAGCAATTAGTAAGTACTTGACTTAATATTTAATTTTAAAAGCTGACTGTGAGCTAATTCTGTGAATAAGCTGTGTTCCAATTTTTGTTTAGAATAAATTAATTATGAATTTAGAATGCATTTTCCTATAGAATCCATATTATCAGTGAAGGTTAGTTCCCAGATAAGCTCATGCCCCATTTTTGTTTATAGGTTCCAATTTCTTCTCTCTCTGAAGAGCAGTTGGAAAACTTAATTAAGAAATTGCGGAAAGCAAGTGAAGGTAAGTCTGCCTACAGTTGCAAGTTAAAATTTTTAGAATAATTAGGTGCCACATGAGTTGATAGCAGTGCGGTTTACAAGATGTTACTACCTTTGCTCCAAGCCCTACGGTTTCATGTTTGGTTGCTTAAGCTATTGTGCTTATATTTGGCACAGGTTTGAACTCTACACTTAAAGATCAAATTATGTCCCATCCAGCATTGCATGATGCCCTTAATGACCCTAAAAATGGTGATTCTGCAACCAAACACCTGAAACAGCAGGTATGTTTAGGCCAAAGTAACTAGACAAAAATTGGCCTTTTGTTCATTTGTCAAAAGCTAATGTTCTTTCCAAATATGGTTCTTAAATGAGATTTTGTTTAGTTTATCTTGCAGGGAACAGAATCTTTCCATTTCAAAAAATATGTGTAAACATATATTAAAAACTTTTGGCATGGATATGGTTCTGAGTGTTGTGTGTTGAAAATTTCAAAGCAAGGGAAAAAGCTTAAAGCCAGACAAAAATTATCAATGAGCTCATGCTGTCTTTGTAGAAATTACCGTGCTATTTTCCCATTTAAGCCAAATGTGTTTGCTCTAGTTTATAAAATAATCTTGTGAAGTTTGCAGGCTTCTATTTTAGGTAACATTGAAAAATTAAAGTTACTTGGTCCAAGAAGATGCTTTGTTGAGTTTGGAGCAGGAAAGGGAAAATTATCTCATTGGGTTGATATTGCCTTAAAAGATGCTGAAAAAGTTCACTTCATCCTAGTAGAAAAGGTGACCACAAGATTCAAGGTAAGTGAAATCATGGCAGTATATTTTGTACTTTTTTTGTTAAAAAAGGAAACAATGATACTCAGAAACATGTCTCTTAAGGCAAATTATTTTTTTGTTGATTTGATATGGCTTTTTATTCTAATTATATCGATAAATGGAAGATAAATTTTTTAATCTAAATTTTAATAGTTCATTGAGCTGAGTTGTTAAAATTATTTGCAGAGACAAGAAAATATATGGAAAGGGCCAAGCTCAAGCTAGGAGTTAAAAGTCTCAGGTTCTAGCCTACCTGTGCTACCTAGCAACTATTCACTCCGTAAATATTTATTGAGCTTATCATTAGGCACCATGACAGACAGTGAGTAGATAAAGTCAAGATACGGGTCCTTATGCTCTATTTAGAAAGGAGAGACAGACTAATGATTATAGAAAAGTATCAAAGTATGAATAAAGTCTGCACAGAGTATAGTATGGTTTCAAAAGAGGGAGTGACATGTTTTATTGCAAGGAAGGGATGCAAATGGCTACATAGAAAAGGTGATGCCTTAGTTGTATCTTGAAAGGAGAATTGGTGTTTCCTAGATAGAGGGTTTGAGGAACAGTGTAACCAAACACCTGAAACAACAGGAAAGCATGAAAACACTTCTGTCTGATGGGAATGAGTGATCCCAAGTAGAGTTCAGTGGTGATGAGATGGGAGAGGATGGCTCGACTGAAAGGTGTCCCGTTTTATGCCAAGGGAAGGAGTTTGACTTTATCCTATTACATGTTGGGATTCAGAGGAATGAGATTTAGTCCTTGTCTTTGAGAAACTTAAATCTAGTGGGGCAAACTTATGAGTATTTTGGTTCAGTATGCTAAGTCTCTTATGATAATGATAAGTACCAGAAGCCATAGGAGCAGAAGGTAGAACACCAGCCCCAGTATAGTGTGGGTCAGGGAAGGTTTCCTGGAGGAAGTGATAGCTGACAGGAGATTGAAAGAATATTATGTAAGAGTTGGTGAAGAAAATAAGGCAGCTTTTAAAAAGTTCATCCTAGCAGTACCATTAAAGCTGTATCATCAGAAGAGTCTGAAACTTGAAGTGGGGAGATTAATAACAAGATAATTATTATCCAGCAATCCAAGTAAGAAATGGGCCAGAGCTAAGACTGTTGTAGTGGGATGGAGAGGAGGGAAAGAATATGAGAAATGCTAAGATTTTGTAAACAAAGAGACTTGGTGATTTATTAGTCATAATGATGAGGATCTAATTCAGGTGATACTTTATGGCTTTAAGTGACTGGTGGTGCATTTTACCTGAGATAGGGAGTATAGAAGGTGGAAGAGAAAGAATAGGGTTTGAGGGGAGAAATGAGTTCAGTTTTGAATGAGTTTGCAATTGAAGTAGAGCTTTCTAGTTATCTGGGCCACAGTGTTTATTTGTAAGTCATAGGCACATGGACATAGATCAGAATGGTGGTTGTGATCTTTCAAAGAGAGTAAGAAGAATGAGCCAAGAATAGTATATTAGGGGCTAACAAAGGCAAAGGAGCTGGCAAATAATCTTAGGTTAGTCACTTAAGATGTATAAACCTTAGTTCCTTCTCAATAAATTGGTAAGTTTTAGAGTTAAAGGAAATAATTATACATAATAACTTTTAAATTTTTTAAGACTTTTAAAAATGTCTGATATTGTTATTTTGGAGCTTTCCTCAAAGAATACACAATCTTGAATTTTTTAACTAGTGATTCTGTTTTTAAATATTAAAAATAAGATGGGAAATTACTTCCTCTGAATTTTAAAACAAATAGAAATATTTTTAATTTCATAAAGCTTTTTTTAAACATAAAAAGCTGTTGTTATGGCAATGTTCTGTTTGTGCAGGTAGATGGCAAGCACAGAAAGAAAAATTCAGTATTTGAGAGACTTCAAATTGATATTCAACACTTGTGTTTGAGTAAGTTGCATAACTTTCGGTTGCCCTACATAAATCATAGAAGTTTCAAATTCTGAGGGTTGCTTAGAAATCCAGTGATACAGAACAGTGCATCAGGAAAAGCAAACCAAAATTAATGCAGTGTTAATATAGCATGTTATATCTAACATTTGGATAAATGTAAATTGAATTAGGGTTGGAATGTTTTTTAAATGAGATTTCAGTATCAATTAGAAATGAGGTGTCATATTAGTAAAGAATTGAAAAGTTTTGGTAATATATCCCTACATTATTTCTTTGTCCTTTCTAATTATGAGTCTGTTCAGGTGCGCCTGGGTGGCTCAGTTGGTTGAGCATCCGGTCTTGATTGCAGCTCAGGTCACGATCTCAGGGTCCTTAGATCAAGCCCTGGCTTCAGACTCCATGCTGGGCATGGTGCCTGCTTAAGATTCTCTCTCCCTCTCCCTCTGCCCCATCCCCTTAAAAAAGTTAGTGCCTTGTGCCTACAATTAACATGACTTTACCTAAACTGTTAAAGAAATGAGATAGCTCTTTGTCCAGCTGATGGTAAAAGATACTTTGTAGAATTTTAAATAGTACCAAAATAATTCATCTCTGTGGAAATTACATTTCATACACACACACACACCCCTTCAGTCATACACTTTGTGCCTTTTCTGTACCTTTTTATAGTTTTTTGTATTAATACAAACATATCCAGGGCGCCTGGGTGGCTCAGTTGGTTAAGTGACTGCCTTCGGCTCCAGGATTGAGTCCCACATCCGGCTCCCTGCTCGGCGGGAAGCCTGCTTCTCCCTCTCACTCCCCCTGCTAGTGTCCCCTCTCTGGCTGTGTTTCTCTCTGTCAAATAAATAAAATCTTTAAAAAAAAAAAAATACAAGCATAGCCTAGTAACCTATTTCACTAATTAATACAGCTTTGTGAAACAACCCAGCATTTGCATATAAATCACTATTTAAAACTATTTAACTGAATATATTAATTTTCTGACGTTGAAAATCCTAGACAGATTTTTTTGCTATGTGTTGAATTCTTATTAAGCATACTGAAAAGTAGCCTACCTACATTTATTAGTTTCTAGATCTCCCTTCTGTGCTGACCATGTGCCCCCATTCCATACTTTTAAACCAAAATAAAAGAAAAAGGAGCAAATATCTACAATCTAGTCCAATACTGCCCTTTTAGAATCTGCATTAACTGGAAAATCTTTTTCCTCCTTATCAATGACTACCTAAAAATATAGCCACTAGTGAAAATGTGAATTTATCTCTTGACTTCCATAGTTCAGTTTTTTCCTAATAGTTAAAATAAAAGACTTACTTAATGACATACTGAGAGTGATTGAAGGTAATTTTGAAATGAGAAGTTGACATTTATTTAAAGGACTTATCCTTTCTGGGTGGCAGGGTTGGAACTGACTACTCATCATTTAAGGGGAAGAGAAAGAATAGGCAGTATCTATTGAATTAGTTCACTGCTGACATCCCCACCTCCTTGCCGCCCCCCCC
>PITA01003584.1:0-60620 GCA_004023965.1 Spilogale gracilis
TCATTCCTCAGATTTGGGAAATTTTCATCCATGATTTGTTCAACAATATTTTCTAGGCTTCTCTCTCTCTCAGTTCCTTCAGGGATTCCAATAATTCTGATATTGGAGCGTTTCATGGCATCATTCATTTCCCTTATTCTGTTTTCTTGGGATTTTAGTTGTTTGCTCCAAGACTTCTCTTGCTCCTCCTTCCTATTCCATGTGTCTTCTAAATCACTGATACGATCTTCAGCTTCACTTACTCTGGCTGTTAGCATATTTAAAATAGATTGTATCTCATCTAAAGCCTTTCTAACCTCAGCTTTCACTTCTGTTACTATGGCTTCCACTTTGAGACTAATGTTCTTTTCTAAATTGACTATTGCTGCCCTGAATTCCATATCTGTCATATTGTTTATGTTCATTTCCAGCAATTCTGTGACCGAGGTTGCAATCTCAGGGTTCTTCTTCTGTTGGGTGTTCTTTCTCCGAGTCACTGTGGCGAGGAGTCGTTGAGGGGGTGTATGGCTAGATATATCAGCCATTATCTAGGTGGATTGGTCGTTGGAAGGTTTTGGAGCAACCAGAGTTCACCACCGAAAAGTGAAGAGAAAGAAAAAAGAGAACGGAAGAGAGGCAGCAAGAAAAGACACCCCTGCCAAAGCGGGGCCCGGTGATAGGATTTATATGGTACAAAGCTGTTACAGGGTAAAGAAAAGGGTTATCAAGGGTGAATGAAGAGATCAAAAAGCAAAGCCCAACCTATATGACCCCCAAGACCAGTATTTATATAATATAGAAGCAAAGACAATTACACAGACACACTGACAAACTAGAGTGGGAAGGTGAGGGCAGACACTCCTTGTGGGCAAGGAATGCGTTTCAGACGCTCCCAAGTTTGTCTTATTGTTATTGTTGGAGGAGCCCACTTTCAAAAGATATAGGGGGATTAGAACTGGTTTTATGTAGGGGTAGTATTGAATAGGGATGTGGGATTGACTTGAAGCTTGTATGTACATGTACACGTAAAAGAGAGAATAAAGGAAAGCAGAGAGAAGAAAGGGAAAAAACAGAGAGAGCGAACAGGGAAACAAGAGGCAACAACAAAAGCAGAAAATACAGGGATGTGTTTGAAAAAATTTTTGGTTTAAAAAGCAAAAAAAAAATAAATAAATAAAAATAATAATAATAAAAAAAATGTTACGGGGTGTTGTATTGGGTATCATGTTGTGATAAGAAGGGGGCTAAAAATTGAAAGAAGAAAAACCGTGAGAATGTATTTTTAAGCTTAAAGTGGAAGCTTTAAAAGTAAAAATAGAAAAAAGTTTAAAAAAGTAAATGAGATGGAAAACTGTATCAATGAGTTGTAGGGCTTTTGGTACTTGTAGTCAGTGCCAGGAGTTTAATAAATTGCCTTTCCCCCGATTTGGGGTTTTGCATTGGAGTATTGTCCTCCTGAGCTTCTGGCTTGCTTTCTGGGGGCGGGGCATGCCATTCCCTTTCAGTCCTTCTACCTAGGCTGAGTCTCTCAGTCCCCTTGCTAGAGGCCGGTCTCAATGGTAACCAGGTTATCAGGTTATAATTCTCTGGTAGTGGAGCGTTGTTCTTTTACGGTTTTTTTCAGCTGCTGAGGAAGTCAGGTCGGAGCAAGATGTCTGCGCCCAGACCTCTCTCCCAGAGAGAGCCTCTACATAGGGAGGGGCTCTTTCCAGCCTCCCGGTTGGCAGTCTGTCACAGCCGGGCTGGTGCAGACATTGTATTGATTTCTGCCCCCGCCCCCTTGTTGTTTCACTCCAGCACCTCTAAGCCACAACTCCTTTTGGATCGTGGGACTTTGCACCCTGGGACCCGCGGCCTCTCCAGTCCCACGCAAGTCTGTAAAAACGCCTTCCCTGGGGGGGTCTGCGCTCGGACCAGGGTGTGGAGACAAACAGGAGAGAAGGGCAGCGGCGTAAAAATAGAATCTACTCCCGCTGCTTTCGTGGCAGCTGCGGCGGCTCCGGCGGGGGGCACGGGGGCACCGGGCGGCGGGAAAAAAATTTAAAAAGTCTCCTTGCCTTGCCCCGGGGTCCGCTGTGTTCTCGTTTCTGTCTAGCCCCGATTCAGGCCATAATCTGCTGTTATTCCTCACTCACAGAGCACTTTCGTTTTGGCGTATTTGTTTTCAATGGTTCAGCTCTGCGGGCTTCCTACCCCACTCCCCTGTCTCTGGGGGCAAGCCTCCAGACCCTCTTATTTGTTTCTACCTTTTTGCCGATGTTCCTTGTCTCTCGTGGCGGTCCAGAAGTGGGAAATATCACATTTCAGGCTGATTTCATGGGTGTTCAGGGTGGTCTTGTAGTGTTTTTTTTTTTTTGCTGGGATTCAGCTCTCTTTAGGGAACTCCCCGAAATGTGGTCACCTGGCCTTCTGCCATCTTGACCATCCTCAAAAATCTTTTTAATTACCAGTAGTGTAGTTTATTTTTTTTATTTTTATTAAAAAAATTTTTTTTTAAATTTTATTTATTTGACAGAGAAACACAGCCAGAGAGGGAATGCAAGCAGGGGGAGTGAGAGAGGGAGAAGCAGGCCTCCTGCCGAGCAGGGAGCCCGATGTGGGACTCGATCCTGGGTCTCCGGGATCATGACCTGAGCCGAAGGCAGTCGCTTAACCACCTGAGCCACCCAGGCACCCCAGTAGTGTAGTTTATTGAAAATTTAAGAAATAATATCATTAACCTATAAACCAATTATTTTTCTATAATACCATGTTAGATTTTATGTTGTCCATTACTCAAGATTATAGAAACACCCAGGAATCAACCTGAGTTTCAGAATGACTCGTGTTTTTTTCACTTACCATTGCCCAATAGGGAAGACAGCAGCAAGCCTGCTAATTGCCCCCTTTTTCCTCCCATCTGCCTCCTTTACACTTTGCATGTCCCCATAAGTTTCTTACTCCCAAAGGTGCCCTACAAAATTTCTCCCTTAGTCTTAAGTCCCTAACTTCTTGTCTTATTTCCTTTTAGAGAAGAGTACTGCATTAGTCTAGGTAAACTATTCCTCCAAGGAGTAAGGACAGAGAATGGTTGAAGGCAGAACTTAATTTTTTTCATGTTTGCATGTGTCTTAAGTTTTATGATGACATTTTATGACTTGAATATTTAGCAAGATTGAGCTAAAATTATTAATATAAAAAAAACCTATAAAGAAAATTTATGTGTCATTAAAAACTGTAACAAACTAAAAATCACCCTGATTTAGAAATTAAAACAAAGAAACTCAGGTAACAAGTTCATTACAGAGTTCCTTGTAAAAACTTGTTTCAAAGTATGCAAATAGAAAATTACATTTAGGGCACCTGGGTGGCTCAGTGGGTTAAAGCCTCTGCCTTCGGCTCGGGTCATGATCTCAGGGTCCTGGGATCTAGGCCCACATTGGGCTGTCTGCTCAGCAGGAAGCCTGCTTCCTCCTCTCTCTGTGCCTGCCTCTCTGCCTACTTGTGATCTCTCTCTCTGTCAAATAAATAAATTTTAAAAAATTACATTTATATTAAATGGTGACATTAACATTCAACTTATATTAATCAGTATTGTTTTGAAGTCATTGTCTAAATTGAAGTGCTTTGAAAATTATGCTACATAAATATAAAATATTATAGTTATTTTCAAAGGGAGTATTTACTAAGCCATACTTAGGTCAGTGTACACTCAGAATCTGACAATTAGTCTGTCACACTCTGAATAATGATGCTGAGCTACTATCACCTCTGTCTGAATTGTTAGATGATATTTGTAAATGAGATAAGAATTTTTGCTTTGATCTTTGAATTGTGCAGCAATAATATATTCACTACTCTAAAAATAATCTGTGCTCCAATTGAATGTAATGGTACAGACTTGTAATACTGAACTGTAAATATAATAGGACTGTATTAATAAAGTAATTCCCATAAGTATTTTATATTGTGCTTAAGGTACTACTTGGATAATTTGTATGGTAAAGCCAGTGAAGATCATTGATATGCAACATTAGCTTCTTCATGTATTTATTGTATTTATAGATTCTTCCACTGAATTTATAATTTATGTAGCAGTTTTTCTGTTAGATACATTAGATACATTCACAGTATTTATCCAAGATAAATCACTGAATAACTTAAAACTTAGAAACCTATTTATTCCTAAATGTACAGAAAATATACTTAAATATATTTTAACAGTCTAACTTGAGATGATTGCAACTGCAAGATTCCACTGGTACTTGGTTCTTTTTAATAATATTTTCATTTGACATTCAAGAATAGTTGAAGTTCAAGTAGGAAGAAATATAGAAATTATAGAAGGGAAAACCTTAGGAAATAATTAGGTCCTTAGTCAGAATTTTATATGCAAAAATGTTCGCTACAGCATTACTTGTGATAGCGAAATTTAAAAGTTGCCTAAATGGTAAACAATAGCATAATGGCTCATTTTTTCCATATTAATTGAATCTCTTCTGTTGGCCAAGTATCACTAGTCACTAAGAATGAAACTATGAACAAATCAGGCAAATTCTTCTCATGGAATTCATATTCTTAGTAAGGACAGAGGGCAGGGAGAGGTCAATAAATAAATATGTATACAATAAATGTTTCAGGAAGAAATGTGTTCTACAAAGGATATAAAAACAGGTAATATGTTAGAGTCATTGACTCCGAATCAAAAGCAGCAAAAACAAGAACAAGTTCGACTACATCAAACTAAAAACCTTCTGCACGGCAAAGGAAACCATCAACGAAATGCAAAGGCAGCCCACTGAATGGGAGAAAATATTGGCATATCATACCTCTAATAAAGGGTAATATCCAAAACATATAAAGGACTCATATGACAGAATAGCAAATTAAACAAATGATCTGATTAAAAGAATAGGCAGAGGATCTGAGTAGATGTTTTTCCAAAGAACACATCCAGATGGCCAACAGACACATGAAAAGAAATCTCACCATCACTCATCACTAGGGAAATGCAAATCAAAACCACACTGAACTATCACCTCACACCTTATGATGGCAATTTTCAAAAAGACAAGGAATGACAAATATTGGGGAGGGTGTAGAAAAAAGGGAACCCTTGTACACTGTTGATGGAAATGTAAATTGGTGCAGCCACTATGGAAAACTCCGTGGAGTTTTCTTGCAAGATTAAAAATAGAACTACCATACAATCTTGCAATTCTCCTTCTGAGTGTTTCTTGGAAGGAAATGAAAACACTGATTTGGAAAGATAGATACAGGCCCATGTTCACTGCAGCATAGCTGAGACATAGAAGCAGCCCTAGTGCCCATGATGGATGAACAGATAAAGAAAATGTTGTCTCGATATGCATACAGTGGAATACTATTTAGCTATGAAAAGAAGGCAACCTTGGTCTTTGCTACAACGTGGATGGGCCTCAAGGGAATCATGCTAAGTGAACTGTGACAGAGAAAGACAAATGCTATATGCTCTCACTTCCATGTGGAACAAAAACAAAACAAAATTGAACTCATGGACACAGAGAATAGATGGCTGGTTGCCAGAGGTGGGGGTAGGGTTATAAACTAAGTAAGTTATAAACTAAGTAAGTCATGAGAATGCAATGTACAGCATGTTGGCTGTAGTTAATAACACTCTATTGTATATTTGAAAGTTGCTTAGAGAGTAGATCTTAAAATTTTCCACAAGAAGAAAATTGTACCTGTGATCATTTAGCAATATATGCAAATATCAAATCATTATGTTGTCTACCTGAAGCTAATATTATAGGTTAGTCATATCTCAATTTAAAAAAAGGATGGAGTCATGGGACAGGTTTTGGGGTGGATGTGGGTGTATAAGTTTATTTAGGTGTTGTGGTCAGAAAATAGCTTTGTAAAAAGAGGCATTTTGGGACTAAGAGAGGAACAGGAAAGAATGAATAACCATGAGCAAATTGGTGGGGAGGGCATTCAAGGCCAAGGGAACAGCAAACATAGGCTTTAAAGCAGAAATAATTTTGCTGTAATGGAGAAACAAGGTCAGAGTGGACAAGCAAGAATACCAGGCCAAAGGAGCCTTGCAAATTAGCAGAGCTTCATAGTGGAGGGAAGCAAAGACACTGTTGCAATTCGGATTGTACTGCAAGTATGTGGTTGAAGAAAGAATGGTGTAATAGTTAATATAGTGATTTGAAACACTCTTCAATAATACTGTGGAAGATTCATAATTTGTTAAAAGGGAAATCCAGGTACAACAAAATGGCATATACTGTATAATCCCAAACATGTTGAAAACGCGAGAAAGAAAAATTCACTGATTAATGGCACATTTACAAAGGAAATAGGAAAATTAGGCTATGTCTTTTTTCTGCTTACATGCAAGAGCACAACCTAATGTCAGTATAGAAAATGTCAGCAGTAACAGAAAATGGGACCAGTGATAGTTTTGCTCTGGAGACTTTAGACATCTTAATGATGTAGTAACGAGCAATTAGTTTATTTAACCCAGTTTTTTATTGAAATATAGTTAACATTCAATGTTCTATTAGTTTCAGCTGTAGAATATACTGATTCATCCATTGTATACATTATGGTCATGATGTTAAATGTCAACAACATCGAGTACCATACAATGTTTTTACAGTATGACTGTCTGTATTCCCTAGGCTGAACTTTTTTATCTCCTTGAAATATTTACTTTTGTAACTGGAAGTTTATACCTCCTAATCTTCTTTATCTCTTTCACTCATCCCTCCTCCCACCTCCTCTCTGGCAACCACCAGTTTGTTATCTATAGTTAAGACTCTCGTTTTCTGTTTGTTGTTTGTTTTGAGTTTTAGATTCCACATGTAAGTGAAAAGATACAGTAATTGTCTTTCTCTGTCTGACTTATTCACATAGCTTGATACCTTCTTCCTCCAACCATGTTGTCACAAATGGCAAGCGTTCATTCTTTTTTATGACAGGGTAATATTCCATCACACATACATGCACACATGCACACACACACACACACACACACTACATCTTTATGCATGTATACGTGCTTGAGTGACTTACATATCCTGGCTGTTTTAAATAATTCTACAATAAAAAAATAGGGATGCACACATCTTTCCAAATTAGTGCTTTCATTTTCTGTGGGTAAATAGTAATGGGATTACTAGATCATGTGGCATTTCTATTTTTAATTTTTTGAGGTACTTCCATAACTGTGCCCATGGTGGCTATCTCAATTTACATTCCCATCAACAGCCCTTTTTCTCCACATTCTAACACTTGTTATTTCTTATGTTTTTGATTTTAACCATTCTAATAAGTATAAGGTGATCTCATTGTGTTTTCAATTTGCATTTCCCTGCTGATGAGTGGTATTGGCCATGTGTTTTTTCTTTGGAAAATGTCTGTTTAGGTCTTCTGCCCATTTTTAATCAGATTATTTGGGTTTTTTGGGGGGGTGTTCAGTTTTATAAGTTCTTTATATGTTTTGGATGTATCATTTGCAAATATATTTTTCCATTCCATAGCTTGCCTTTTCATTTTGTGTTGGTTTCTTTCACTGTGCAAAAGCTTTTTAATTTGGTATAGTCCCAATAGTTTATTTTCTTAGCCTAAATTTTTTCATTTAAATCTAATTGAAAAGTTACAGAAGAAATATTTGAAAGCCAAGGGCTTTTTCCTCATAAATAGATACAGAAAATATAATAAGCCTCTGAATTATTATAAATATTTAAATGTACATTTATTTTTGTTTTAAAATTATTGTTTAATTTTGGTTCTCTCATTTTTTCAAAAACTGATTTTTTTTTCTGCTCATCATGATTTATTAGGGAAATGCAACTCAAGACTATAGTGACATCTCACCTCACATTTGTCAGAATGAGTAAGACATAAAATCACCAGAATGTGGAGAAAAAGGAACCTTGGTGGGAATGCAAACCCATGCAGCCCCTGTGGAAAACAGTATGGAGTTTCCTTAAAAAGTTAAAGATAGGGACGCCTGGGTGGCTCAGTTGGTTAGGCCACTGCCTTCGGCTCAGGTCATGATCCTGGAGACCCGGGATCGAGTCCCACATCGGGCTCCCTGCTCGGCAGGAAGCCTGCTTCTCCCTCTCTCACTCCCCCTGCTTGTGTTCCCTCTCTGGCTGTGTTTCTCTCTGTCAAATAAATACAATCTTTAAAAAAAAAAAAAAGTTAAAGATAGAACTAACCTACGATCCAGAGATCATGCCCAAGGGTATTTACCCAAAGAACACAAGCACGCTAATTCAAAGAGATGCATGCACCCCTATGATTATAGCAGCATTATTTATAATACCCAAACTGTGGAAGCAGCCCAAGTGTCCATTGATTGATGAATGGATAAAGGAATGGACTATATATATATACACAATGGAATGTTGTTCAGCCGTAAGAATGAGATTTTTCCATTTGCAACAACATGGATGGAGCTAGAGAGTATGATGCTAGGTGAAATAAGTTAGTCAGAGAAAGACAAATACCATATGACCTCACTCATATGTGGAATTTAAAAAACAAAACAAGCAAAGGGAAAAAAGTAAGAGACAGAGAAACAAATCAAGAAAAGGACTTTTATTATGGAGAATAAGCTGATGGAGGAGAGAAGGTATAGGGATTGGTAAAATAGGTTATGGGAATTACAGAGTATGTTTGTGATGAACACTGAGGAGGTATGGAAGTGTTGAGTCACTGTATTTGTACACCTGAAACTAACAATACTGCATAAGCTCACTGGAACTAAAGTAAAAACTTAATAAAAAAATTTTTCTGTTGACTGGATACACTTAACACTTGAAAGTAGACCAAGATTTGAGATGTGTTCATACCGTGTTATTAGATATACTAATTTTCATGTATGTAGCTTTTTAAAAATAATGTGATTATTAATGAGAAGTGTGTTATCTAAAAAGAATCACTGAAATGTCTTATTTATATATTTTTTTTAGTTGGATCACCGTTATAATGAATTCAAACTTCATGCAATTATGTCTGAACATAAAAAAACAATCACAGCTATCTCTTGGTGTCCACACAATCCTGATGTGTTCGCAAGTGGCAGTGCCGATAATTTAGTGATCATTTGGAATGTTGCAGAACAAAAAGTCATTGCTAAGCTCGACAATACAAAAGGTATATTTATAACTGGGGTGTATTTTACTAAATGAAATATTTTTATTTTAATAAGCAAAATATTTAAATTAACTCAGGCTTTAAAGTACTGCTTCTCAAACTTTCTAGTGCTAATCTACGTAAGAAATCTATGTAAGAAATTTCGTATCATGACCCATTGTACATATGTATAAAAACTGAAACAAAGGTTCATGAAATATTTATATTTAGTACCCCGAGAAGTGAAAAATGCCCAATACCAAATGATTTCATTAATAGGTAAATATAACAAAAATTCCCAAAATAAATATAAAAATAATAATTGGTAAGATTTTCTTAATGAGGCAATTGGTCTAGCCTGTTCATTCCTCTCTTCCAATCGGAAACATACAAGGACAGTGTTACCCATATCAGTGCCCTGCTGAGCTGGTTTCTTTATTTTTAATTGGGTCAAGATAGAAAGTCCTAGTTCACACAAGTAGGTCTTAGTGATTGAATATTAATGGCACTCTCTCTAGCTAGCATCTTACCCCATGATAATGATATTGTTATCATTTTTCTCTGTTAGGTGTTGCAATAATTCAATCACTTTTTGAGCACCAAGGGTGTCTCAGTTATTAATGATGGTTTTGAGAGCTACTACTGCTGGGTGTTCTTCATGTGCAGTCAAATCTAAAATTACTGGTTATAACTTTGAGACAGAAAACTGAGATGGGACCGTCTTGCTAACTTCATTTTGTTCATTTTCTTTATAATCTTCTTTTCAGTATGTCGCAACAATATTAAGAATTCATAGGCAATTGTATGTTAATCTTGCTTCCAAGATAATAATAATGCCTTTTGGAACCTGCAGATATGCTCAGCATACTCAGTATATTTCTTTTTCCTTGTCTTTTCAAATTTAGGTCATTAGGAATATTGAAAATACCAGCAAAATAAACCAATATTATTACATAACTTTCATCTTAAAAAAAATTTGCCAAACAAGGTTAATTTTTCAGCTAGAAAAATGTGAATCTCATTCCCAAGCTCATATAACCTGCTGCTTATTTTCACTTGGAACAACCACCGAGTTTCAGTATTAGTGTGCAGTTTGCTCTAATCTCAGAGCAAATTTTTTTTTTTAAGATTTTATTTATTTGAAAGAGAGAAACACAGCGAGAGAGGGAACACAAGCAGGGGGAGTGAGAGAGGGAGAAGCAGGCTTCCCAAAGAGCAGGGAGCCCGATGTGGGGCTTGATCCCTGGTCTCCAGGATCATGACCTGAGCCGAAGGCAGTCGCTTAACCAACTGAGCCACCCAGACACCCCAGAGCAAAATTTTTTTTGAGGTCAGTTCTATTCAGTGAGCTTCCATTAATGTAATGGTTTTCCTTAAGGTTTTTGATACATCAATGAGAAAAAGCCAAAATACTTTTGGTACAGGCTTTGTGATCAATAGCCTCAATCAAGATTTTTCATGTTTTTTTTGGTCATACCTGTTTCTTTAACAATCACAAATCCTACAGGTTTTTCCAATATTGTTTTTATCGGCAATCATGCATTTTCTCAATATTTTATATTCAACTTTATGTGAAATTCATTTTAAGTGACACAGTAAATACTCCTTGAATGCTATGTGATGTCATCGCTCTTACGAAGTTGTCACACAAAATCTATACTAGATTATAACTGCAGAATAACACTTTCTAAATGTTATGTGTAGGTACAAATTAGACAGTATATTATTGTATTGTCACCTAGTTTACCCATTGATTTGTCATCAAACACTATATACATCACCTCTTTTCATGACGGAAGAGTCTTTTATTCATTAGCTTTATGCATCAGAGCTTTTTTTGCCACTGAGCATTCAATTAAATAAGACTTTTCATTAACTGAGTCATTGAACATTATATCAAAAACTCATGGTGCACTATACCTTGGCTGATTGAATTTAAATCTTAAAAATAGCTAAACTTAAAAAAAAGCCTTTTTTATTAGCATTTGTAGAATTATTACATGATTGTAGTAACAGTTTTGATCACTTTTACATATTTTTCCTTTTCTGATGTATTTTCTTTTGAAAATTTTCAGAGGCTCCACAGTAAGTTCCTCATGCTATTTCTAAATATCTTCTTAATTTGAAAATTGAAAGTTGTATTTGCAAAACAATTATGAATATTTTAGTTATTTTCATTGTAAGTGATTTCCTTTGAAATGTCTTAGACTCTGTCTTCTTTTCAGAATCCAGCTTAAGCAAAGTAGAAATTTGTGTTTAGTCAAACTTAAAAAAAAATAAATATTAGAACTTGAAACTGCCTCTGTATTTTTTTCTTTCATCATTCTGCTTTCCACTGTAGTAAAAATTTTACTTAAATCAAGTAGTAGTTTGTTTAGGTGTAAAATGTTAAAATTACCGTAAGGTTGAAAAATATCACACTTGAGAGTATCCTTTCAGGGAACCCCCTCCCCAAACACTGTTACCAATGGATAATAGTACTACCTGCCCATCTTAGAATATTTTGGGGGAGAATTAAATGAGTTGATATTTTATAGAGTTCTTAGAAGTACATACAAATAATAAGCCATTATAGAAGTCTTTCTGTTTTAACTATATGACACTGTTTCTCATCCCTTCTCTTCTTTGCTGCCTCTCTGAAAACATACATTCGGAGAACCCACGTTCTAGAGGCTTTCTTCAAGAGTTTGATGGTGGTTTGACCCATTCAGAGTATCTCATCCCTTATTGGGAAAGTCTACTTCTGTTAATGTATTCTAAAACCACATCAGGTTTTTATTGGCCTTATTCATGGACTCATTCATTCCTTCTATAAATATTTATGGAGTTACCATTTTATGCCAGGCCCTGAACTAGGCTTTAGGCTTCTGGTTTCTGCCTCTTGGAACAGTAAGGACACAAACTGAATTTACTGTCAATGAACAACTTAACACTCTTGTGTCTTTGTTTATATCATTTACTCTTCCTGGGAAATACTTATCCCATATATTAAACTCTACTGCTTCCTCAAAGTATAATTCAAATCCAGCTTCTTTCCAGGACAGTTGCCCAGCGGTTCACAAACCTTTCTATATATCACAGTCATTTGGAAAACCTTGTGTTTTTTTTTTTAATATTTGATTTATTTATTTGACACAGAGGAACACGAGCATAGGCAGAGGGAGCATGAGAGGGAGAAGAAGAAGGCTCCCTGCTGAGTAGGGAGCCCGATGTGGGACTTGATCCCAGGACCCCAGGATCATGACCAGAGCCGAAGGCAGAGGCTTAACCGACTGAGCCACCCAGGCACCCCTGGACAACCTTGTTACAAATAGATTCCTGGGCCCTAATTCCATATGATCTGATATGCATGTTCATCTTGCTGATTCTGATGCATTTGTAAAGTATCTCTGTTAGGAGATTCATAACCTCTATCTTGAGTTATAAATTTATCAAAATACTTACTTATGATTTACTTGATCTTAGTAATAGGGGAATACGATTAACTTTTGTATTTCTTTTATGGTTTCAAAGAGTCCTGTACATGTGTTATTGTATTTCCCGTAATCACGTGGAATAGGCATTCAGTTATTTTTAGTTATGTCCATTTTATAGATGAGAAGACAGAGGTTTAAGGAGTAAAGTTACTTATTGAGTTCATCTGAAGCATACTAAGATTTGAATCTAAACCCTGATGAGACATAGATTGAAGCATTTATTTTATTATTAAATCCCTCTAGTTGCATTTAATTTTCCTTTAAAACAGGAATCGTATTCCATATTAACTTGTGTACCTAGAATGCCTACGGCAAGTATGCACAAAAACTCAGTAAGAATTCATTGCTTTATTATATAGTTTCTAAAAGAAAAAATCTATGTGTCTCTCTATATAAAGAATATGATGATATTAGTGTTTTCAAACCCAACGGGGTAATTTTCCTTCCATTATGGAAGCACCCTACATATGTTGCCTGTCGTCTTTCGGGTCACTTTATAAGTCCCGACTCCCAACTAAGAAGGTGGTAATATTTTTCTTAATAACAAGCCTAGTCTTTTATTTTAAGTTGTTCTAGAAAGGTACAGTGGAAATACTATTTAATGGTACACTCTTGTTCCTCATGTCTCAATGACGTGTCTGTATTTCCTCTCTCCCAGGGATGCCTGCTTCTCTCAGCTGGTGCTGGAACGCAGGTGATACCGTGGCATTTGTTTCCCACAGAGGCCCCCTGTTCATCTGGACTGTCTCAGGCCCAGAGAGTGGAGTGACTGTGCACAGGGAAGCTCACAGCTTCTTGTCTGATGTCTGTATATTCAGATGGCATACCCAGAAAAAGGGGAAAGTTGTATTTGGTCATATTGATGGAAGCCTATCAATTTTTCAACCTGGTAAGAATTTAATTTAGTCAAGTTCCTTTTTCTTACCTTATGTGATTTCTTGTTTACACAGCATATAGCCAAAGTTCACAGAATTTTAATTTTAAAGTAATAGTTGTGCAAATAATATCCAGCACCATGAAGTCAATTTTGTTGTAATATATTTACTCAGCTGTGCAGATTGTACTTTGAGTTAATCCACATCCAGTCATTTGCCCCATTATTTTACTTTTTAAATTATTTATTTCTGTACATTTACTAAGAAAATGGCCTGAATGAATAAGGACATACAGCAGAAGAATATGTTGACTTACTAATGAACTCAAAAATATTTTCCACCTGTTTGTAAAATACCAATGTGATGCTGTAGGTCCTTAGCAAAGACTTTGAACTTGAGGTAGAAAGGAACAATAAAGCTTTGGATTCCCCCATTGGTTAGTTAATCTAGCCAAATAAAGGGGTCTGAGAAACTAATTTATGTTTACTTTTTTTTCAATTTAAACGATGATAAAATGTGTAATGGGAAAATATGAAAATTTCCTGGATAGCTCTCCACTCAAAAGCAGTCTGGCTACCACTGGAAAAATATGCTTCTAGCCATCTGGCTTCTCTGACTCGCTAGGTGCACGGATACAGGTGCTTTCTGGAACTAAGATGGCTACTTTCACAAAACGTATTACATCCAATTTATCTGAAATAATAGAAGAAAAAATTAGAAGAAGTCATGAAAATTTGAATATATATATATATATATTTTTTTAAAGATTTTATTTATTTATTTGACAGAGAGAAACACAGCCAGAGAGGGAACACAAGCAGGGGGAGTGAGAGAGGGAGAAGCAGGCTTCCCGCTGAGCAGGAAGCCCGATGTGGGGCTCGATCCCAGGTCTCCGGGATCATGACCTAAGCCAAAGGCAGTCGCTTAACCAGCTGAGCCACCCAGACGCCCCTGAATAGATATTTCTTAAAGAAATCTTCCTGACGTTAAAAAAAAGATATATAAAATGTAGATATTTTGGGGCCATTTTATCTCACAGTTCAAACAGGATCTGTTTTACTTCTTAAAGCAAGGTAACAATAAGTCTGTATGTACTTCTTTACCACCTCCCCTCTGCTCTTTGCATGTCCTCTTGTTCCTTCTGGTTACACTAATGTAACTTGGAGAGAGTTTTATCTGTTTAAGTTGGAGTGGGGAGGGATTTGTGCTTGTTTTTTCGCTTCATTTGGATTTGTTGCCTCAGACACCTCCACCCTATCTCTTCTGTCCTCTGCATTGGGAGAAAATTCTGTGTTAGAGTTGGTCATTAGGCTCATGGCTAAGAGACCTCATTCACAGACTTTCTCTGTTTGGATCTGGTGCATACTACTTCTTTTCCCTCCTGGGCTCTTGATCTACCACTGTCTTCTTCAGTCCAGGGAGGTGATTTAGGGACAGTCAGGATGGCTGTGTGTGCTGTGTGGTTCCTCCTCTTGATTCTCTGTGGTCTGGGGGTGTAACCAGATCTCATTAGGGACTCCCCCACAACTCTCCCAGTGAGCCTGCACCCAGAGATTTCGTGAGGATTGTGGTACTTTCTTTTTGAGGAACCTGGGTGCTGTTGAGTTCTGAAGAGGATAATGTGTGTGCACTTGCTCGGGCCCAAATTTCATTCTAGATATTATTCATATTTAAAATTTGTCATTGTGACCATCTCTTTTTTATTGACTTAGGGCTTTCTTTTCTTGCTTTATTATCATTATTAGGTACTTTTTGAAATTAGTTATTTTTGAAGGTGTTAAGTCCTCAGACATTGAGATATTGTGTTATATATCTAAGGTATAAAACATGGAGACATTGTGTGCTTATTTGGCATTGAAAGGATAGAGAGGAATAAAGACCTCCTTTGCCTTTTGGTTCTTCTTTTTGTGGGTTTAAGTCAGGGTGGAATGTATAATATTTCAACATCTGACCCGTGACTTCCAGAAGAGGCCATCATTTTGCCGTAACTCATCTTCAGTTATTAAACGAAGTAATTTATGCGTCTGTAGCCATATCATCAAGTGTTATTTTACTGGATCCACCCATGGATTCATTTACTAGGGCTTGCCCTAACATCCACACACTGGATGGCTTACACCAACAAATGCATTTTCTCGCAGTTCGAGAGACCAGAGATAGGAGATTAGGGTATCAGCAAGGCCCTCTAGAGACACCAGGGAAAGCTTTGTTCCACGGCTGTCTCTTAGCTTCTGGTCATTCCTTAGCTTGTAGCAGCCTAACACCAGCCTTCACATGGTCTCCTGCCTGTATGCATGCAGCTCTCTGTCCAAATTTCTCCTTTTTATAAGGGCACAGTCATGTTGGATCATCATTCACCCGATGATCTCGTCTTAACTTATTATCTGCAAATAACTTATTTCCAAATAAAGTTGCATTCATGGATCCTTGGAGGTTGGGACTTCAACATCTTTTGGGGGGACACAATTCAACCCGTAAAGATCCTGTACAGACTTGCTGGCCTCATTTATTCCACAGGATCTTTAGCAGACAATATGTGCAAAACATTAGGAAAGGTCCTGCCATGCATTTTCCTTTTGTGTGTATATGAGCTAATGGGTCATAAGGAAATACTACTTTTTATTCTGATGCTCCATTCTGTATTGTAAGTTTGAAGCTTTGAGACTCAACATTATTCTGATATTGTTAATGCTTTTTCCTTTTCCTAAGGAGTGGTCACCTTTACCTTCTCAGTGACTTACAGGCACAACAGATTGTTCTGTCTCTATGTTCTCCAGCTTCTAACAGGAGACTAAGACCTTAGGCTCTCTGCCTTCGGGTCTTTATCTTACTTGGAAGAGAAAGGAAATATTCACTGAGGTGATGCAGCTGGCTTTTACGCCTTCTCCCTTTTAGTCTGAAAAGCACTGCTTTATTCTGTATTTATATATTGGGTTTTCATGTAAAACTTCACAAGTAAACAGAGCATTTTGGAGCCAAAATAATTAGAAAGATTCTCTAGCTATTTTAAATTATAGTTTTGGACAAAGCTAGGGCATCAGGATTTTTTAAATCTTCATAATAGAAATGTTTTCATTGAAATGACTTTGGTGTCATTCCAAGGATGTGCTTTAATCAGATTTGCATGGTTTTATTTTAGAAATGTTGATGACATATTTCCTGTGTAAAACTGCATTCCCTTTTTGAAAACATAGAGGAGACCTATATTTCTAGTCTCAGTTCTGGGAAAAGTTGTGCTTCTCCTGAGCACTTTTTATTTTGGTCTTTTTGTTTTATTATTATCTTATGGACACCATGAGTTATGTAACCTTTCATGACTTTTTTCCTCTTTGACCACCGGTTTCAAAGTCAAAATTTGAATAGCTATGTGGATTATTTCATTTTTAAACCCCAGTTTCCCTTGCCCCAGTTTTCAGTTTTCTGTTTTTGTTTTCTAGTTTTTTTTTAAAGATTTTTATTTATTTGACAGAGAGAGAGATCACAAGTAGGCAGAGAGGCAGGCTGAGAGAGAGGAGAAAGCAGGCTCCCTGCCTGCCGAGCCTGATGTGGGACTCAATCCCAAGCCCCTGAGATCATGACCTGAGTTGAAGGCAGAGGCTTTAACCCTTTAAGCCACCCAGGCACCCTCTGTTTTTGTTTTCTAAGATTTTATTTATTTGACAGAGGAGAACACAAGCAGGGGAGTGGCCAGGAGAGGGAGAGGGAGAAGCAGGCTCCCCGCTGAGCAGGGAGTCCGCTATGGGGCTCGATCCCTTTACCTGGGTTCTCTGGGATCATGGCCTGAGCCAAAGGCAAGGCTTAACTGACTGAACCACCAAGACAGACACCCCTAGTTTTTGTTTTTTATACCGAAATTATCAAGCTTACCTTCTTACTGACTTTTCTCAAGTGCCTCTGTCCTTATTTGACAACAAAAGTTGCCTCATATTTATATAATAAAATAGGACATAAATAAAAATAAAATATATAAAATAATGAAAGTAATATCAGCTGTTCTAATGGCTGGCTATGAAATTTTATAGACTTAGTTTTCTATTTTTTATAATAAAAATATTGGTACTAGAAGAGAAAACAGTGGTTATAATTCATCATCATTTTGACTAAGCATGGATTTTCAAGCCACATGATTTAGATACCATGGCATTCACATTGCAGATTTTCCGATGTTTGTGTTACGGTTGTTTTTATTTTTTTCACATTCTGCAATATTTTCTATCAACCATTGATATAACTGAAAATTACTTAAGAAAATAGCTTTAGTACAACTTAGGTTAATCATTTTTCTATCTCTCTTGGACTTGTAATGATTAGCTATATTAATATTCATTACTGTTTGTCAGACCAAATGGCAATGTAGCAGGTGCTTATTTTGGGGAAGAAGCAGCAAAATTTCTTGATGATGACTGCAAAAATTTTATAAAGCCAAATAAAGGAAATACCACACGTAGCTTCTATGATTTTATATGCAAAAATTCTAAACAAAATGTAAGATCAACATCATAAAGAATAATTTATTCTGACAAATTTAATCCCAACCCAGAAACCGTAAGGTTTTCAGTTCATTTTACAAATAGCTTATATATCAAAGGAAATTTATTTTTTTCTGCTTTTATACTCTGTGTTGAAAACCATTCTGTAATGGTGATAGTACAGAAGGAGACATGGTCTCTGTTAGTTGGGTTTTTGTTTAGTAAACACGTCTGGTAGCGTTTATAATACTGAGGAGGAGCTGGTTCCAGGAAGACCGCAGTCTCTGAACACCATTGTGTTGCTGCCTTTGCTCTGGGAATGGGAGGCCAGCTAACTGGAGCCTCGTGTGGTGTTATCAGCAGAGGCCTTTTTTTTCCCCATTGCCAAGTGTGTCTAAATTTGGAAGGAACCAGAGGATTGTTTGATGATCCTTTGCTTCATTTAATTCCTCCTGTTTTATGCCCCTGTTTTCCCAGGCACCTTATTTGTACTGGTTGTCAGGAGTGAGTTGTGGTTATGACAACTGTTGTGGTCCGTGAGGCAGGGGTGACCATAAATCCTGATCCGCTACTTATAACAGGTCCCGCTGCTCTTAGCACTTGAAGTGACTAACGCACTTCATCTTTTACAACACTATGAGCTAGGTATTGCTATGTTCTCCGTTATACAAACAAAACACTGAGCCCACCGAGATTCAGCATCTTGTCCAACAGCACCGAGCTAGTGGGTGTTGGAATGAGGCTGTGCACACAGGCAGCCGGCTGCAAAGTCTGGGCTTTTGATCACAACAGGGTGCTCCTTCTCGTAAGCACTTCCCTGTCCCCACGTGGCTGCAAGTCAGTGGAAATTGTTGTCGATGACAAGATCATAGGTATTGTGTATTTGCATCTTTTTCTTGTGGCATTTCACTAATGAACAGAAGAAATATTCAGGGCACCAGAGATGGCCAGGGCAGGGCAGTTGGGTCTGAATTTCCTCTCGTTCCCCTGCACTCCCAATGTCCCTTACGACCTCTGCACACAAAGGCCAGATCTCTGTCCCCAGTATTCTCAGAGAGCAGGGCTGTGCAACGAGGAAATTAATATGATCTCAGTTGTTGATTTTCTTTTGGGCATTTTGTTTAAAATCTTTTCCTTTATATTTTAATAGGTAATAAAAGTCAGAAACATGTTCTGAGACCTGAATCTCTTGAAGGGACAGACGAAGAGGACCCAGTGACCGCCCTGGAGTGGGACCCACTGTCTACAGATTATCTCCTTGTGGCTAATTTGCATTTTGGAATTCGCCTAGTAGATTCAGAATCACTTTATTGCATAACAACATTTAATTTTCCCAGTGCAGCTGCTTCTGTCCAGTGCTTGGCCTGGGTTCCCAGTGCTCCTGGGATGTTTGTAACTGGGGGTAAGTTTACCCTGTTCCCCAGAGTTTTAAATATATGTATATTTCTAATTGAGTCAGGGAAATAATATTCTTTTATTGATTGATTTTGTATAAAATGTATTAATATCCCAATGTTATTTATCATAGTAAATGACGAGTTTACTTTTATTTATACTGTTATGACATACGTCATTAACATAATGATAAATATGAAATTAAGGCCCAGTTTTCCAGGTTTCTGGTTACAAGTTGGAATGTAGTCTATATGTGCACACTTGTGCTCCTGGTTTTGTGTTTGTATATAGAAGACAAAGACAATTCAGTTTCCAGCATGGAAGGATGACCATGAAAGTACTGACTGGAAAAGCAGTTAATCTAGATGGGAGCTCTCTTAGCCTCACTAATAATTTGGACAGTGACTGTGAGTACCTAGATAGACCAAGGCATTTTCAACCTAAGTTGGAAAAGAAAGTGGAATTTATCATCATGGCGTGAAAGGAAGCTTCTTCATGGTTTCCCAGTCATGAGAGAATTAGTAAAGCTAAGAAGTGACACGGGATGGGAAGATGAGGGCACTCAAGCTAGTAATTAGAAATTAAATAAGTCCTAGGATGCAAGAAAAAACAATTTTTTTGAAGATTTTATTTATTTATTTGACACAGAGAGAGATCACAAGTAGGCAGAGAGGCAGACAGAGAGAGAGGAAGAAGCAGGCTCCCCGCTGAGCAGAGAGCCCGATGTGGGACTCAATCCCAGGACCCTGAGATCATAACCTGAGCTGACGGCAGAGGCTTTAACCCACTGAGCCACCCAGGCAACCAGAAAAAAATTGTTCTTAGGATACAAGGAAGAAATCTCTGAAAGACTGAGTTCTTTTAGCTACTGTATAAACACTTCCCATGTTTGCTTAATATGAAATAAGTCTTTATCCTTAGAACTGTCTCGAAGAAATTTTTTACTTCTTTAAGCACTTACATTACTCATGGAAATAGATGGAATCTTACTTTTATGCCTTAATTGCCTGTCATTTTGTAGGATGTAATTAATAACAGGCATGAACATTTTAAATATATCATTATTATTCCTGAGTTAAAATTCATATACCATAAAACTCAGCATTTTGAAGCATACGGTTCAATGATGTCTGTGGTCAAAAAGGTATACAGCTGTCACCGTGACCTCACTGTGGAACATTTTGTCATGCCCCCAGCAGACTCTGGAGCCCGTAGCCGTTGGTCTTCATGACCCCCTCTCCATGGCCCCAAGTGCACACGTGTGTATGTAAACTGCTTACTTACTTTCTGTCTCTGTGGATTTACCTCGTCTGGACGTTCCATAGGAATGGAATCATTCAGTATAAGCATCTGGCTTCTCTGACCATAAAGTTTTCAAGGTTCATCCACGTTGTAGTTTGTTGTATGAACGCTTCACTCCTTCCAGTGTAGGGATGTGTCAGATTTTATCAGTTGACAAACACTTACCTTGGTTTCCTTTTTTTTTTTTTTGCTCTTATGAATAATGCCGTGGCGAATGTCTGTGAACAGGTTTTTGCGTGGGCATATGTTTCTCATTCTGTTCATTCCGTTGGGTGTATGTGTAGGAGGAGAGTTGCTGAGTCGTGAGGTAACTCTGTTTAGTCATTGGAGGAACTGCCAGAAAGTTTCCCAGAGTAGCTTCTGGATAAAAGCTGGGATTTCTGGGAAGTGAGGGAGCTTTCTAATTGGTCTTTTGGTCTTTCAGGCAGTCTTGGTTCAGGTGAGCAAGGGAGCAGATCGCATACATATTCCAAAAGACAAAATATTATTTAATGTTAAAGGTGGAAAGCTTTCCTAGGGCAAGTGTGTCCATGGGGTGCTTTTCAGGGGCTTACACTCTGATTTGTAGGGGGAGGCTGCCAAAGCACGCAGTCTTCCACCTTAGGGAAGGATTTGGAACATAAAAAAGAAAAATAAACCAAACATTTAAAGGATGAATAGCATTTCACCTGTTCTTTGGGGCTATTGTATGAAGAATGTCAGTAAGTGGTGCTAAAAATCATGCAAGTTCAAGTTTTTGTTACTACTTTTATGTTTCACATAAAACTAGTTAATATAATGCTTTTTTCTTGATCTGACTAGATTCTCAAGTGGGTGTTTTGCGCATTTGGACTGTTTCAAGAACAACACCTATTGATAATTTTAAATTAAAGAAAACAGGGTTTCACTGCTTACATGTACTTAATTCTCCTCCAAGAAAAAAATGTAAGTAAAAATAGCATCAAAATTTAGTATTTTAAAATGTCAGATTTACTGCTGTCAAATAAAATGACTGATATAATGATATACACATACCACCTGTGCATAATAAAAAATAAATCTACACTGTGTGTTAACCTACTGGAAATTAAATAAAAACTTGAAAAAAATAAACATACCAAATACTAAATGCTACTGAAAAGCAGATATTTAAAAATAGCCATTGACAATATGTGTACTAAATGAACCATCAAGGCCACACGGTATCTGATATTACTAAGTTGAAATTATTTAGAGCCAAGTTATATTTTTAAATTGCTAATAAATGGAGATATTAAGATATGTCAAATTATATACATGGGGAAAATGAAGCAATGGCATTGCTGAAAATAAGAAATATCAATAGTAATGGATCAAATAAAATTGGTCTGAACTAGGAGACTTTAAGTTTTATAGGTGGCTCTTCTATAATCTGTAGGGTTTATAACAACATTGAAATAACCTAATTATTTGAAATATAGGATCTGGAACATACATTCCATGGTTGAATACCAGATGTCACTGGATTAATAATTGCTCTTTTGGAAATTCTTTATTTTTGTCTCCCTTTTTTCTGATTACCTTTTATTACTTCTCTAAGAAAAAATAATAAAATACACTTAAGCAATAAAGGAAAGACTCTAGAATTTGGAGGGAGGTTTAGAATTTGAATTCTTCTTACGCATGAGAGAAAGGGATTGGCTTCCTAGTAAGCCAGTCATGATTACTCTGCGTGGCTGGCGGTGCTTTCATTTTTGTGTGGATCATAGAAAAACATGGGGAAGGGGATGTAGTAATTGAGCGATCAAGAGTTACTGACTCCTCCTTACTCACTACTGTTTATCTTTATAATATACTAAACAATTAGCAAGAACTATTCATTTTTTATCATCAATTTTTTATTTTATTTTTTTCTTTTCAAATTCTTATTTAATTTCTTGTTAGTTAACACACAGGGCAATATTGGTTTCAGGGGTTAGCATTCAGTGACTCATCACTGCCATACAATACCCAGCGCTCCTCCCAAGGGCCTTCCTTAATCCCCAGCACCCATCTAGCCCACACCCCACCCACCTCACCTCCATCAACCCTCAGTTTGTTCTCTAGAGTTAAAAGTCCCTTGTGATTTGTTTCCCTCTTTCTCGCTGCCCTCCCCATATGTTCATCTGTTTTGTTTCTTAAATTCCACCTATAAGTAAAGTCATAGGGTATTTGTCTTTCTCTAACTGACATTATTTCGCTTAGCGTTATACTCTCTAGCTTCATACACGTCACAGCAAATGGCAAGATTTTGTTCTTTATGATGACTGAGTAATATTCCATTATATAAACACACACACACAGACGCACACACAGACACACACACATACACACACAAACACACACACACACACACACTCAAGGGGCCATTCAACGTAATGTTGTTTCGGCTGCAAACTTATTATCGAATTTGGTGGGCAGTGGCAGATAGGAGGCAATCTCTGTGTTTGAACCTCCAGGCTTTCCACAAATTTAAGCTTTTCTGTGGAGTTCTAACAGTTCTGAATCCTGGAAACTAAAGGGTATAGAAACATTAGGGCCAGAGAAGTAATATGCTGGATGCTAGCATATTGTTTATGTATCCTGTATTTTTTTAAGTGATTAGTTTCTTTGTTTAGTTGCTATCATGGGATGACTGAGATATTATAGATTCTCTTCTTTTGTATTTTCTTTCTTGTTTTAAGAGTAGCCCTGACCCATTAGAGGAAAAACCAGAAATAATAAAGAAGCACATTCCAATCTTGTTATTAATAAGCAAATCCTTTCAGGCTACCTATTGGTTTTTTTTTTCCTCCCATTTTTTTAAAGTAACAAAGGGTGGAATAAGAAAAATAATGTGAAAATGAAAAATTTTAGATATAGCCATACTCACCAAATTCTTTAAAAAGATAAATTACAGATACATAGTTGCATAAAAGGTATCAACACCACCCATAATGAGAACAAATTAAAATATTAGAAGAACCAGCTGTGGAACAGACTAATTTTAATGATGCTGTCAGCAGTATTTTATTGAACCAAATGCCTCTTTTGTTATTAAGAGTTCATGCTAGTTTGGACTTACTGTCATTCTCAGATTCTGAGAAATGAGTGTTCCGCCCAAATGAATACCACAAGGAAGACTTTACTATAGTTGGATCAAAAAGAGAATTTACTGGGAAATATTTATCTACATTCCACTATGTAATTCATATAGATCGTTCTGATCATTTCCAGCAGTATCATTATTTTGAATTATGTTTGCAAGAGAATATTCATATTCTAAGGAAAAACTTGAAATAAGACAAAAAACGAGACAGAGAACATATAGGGAGACTTTTATATCATTTCAAATTGAGAAATGGAAGTGAGTGAACAGTGAAAATAAACCCAAGGAAGCAGAGAGAAAAACTGAGATGCAAATGTATGTCAGGCAGTTGTGATTCTTAATTTGGGTGCTAAATTACAAAGAATTATAAAGAATCTCAAAAAGAATTATTTTCATTGGATTGGAAATTAGTGGAAGAAAGCTATTAGCTTTAAAATAAAAACATTCTCATGCATGCTTATGTGTATAGAGGAGAAGTACGTCAGTTGGCATTTTGAAAAAAGAGATTCTAATTAAGAAATAATGATGCTCTGGACTGGACTGGAAGAGATTATGCTGAGTTAAATAAGCCAAGAAGAGAAAGTCAAGTATCGCATGGTTTCACTTACTTGCGGTGCATGAGGGGTAACCTGGAGGACAGTGAGTGAAGGAAAGTAAAGGGGAACTAGGGTAATCCAGGGAAAGAAACGAAACAACAGAGACTTTGGACACAGAAACAAACTGAGGGACTTGGAGGGAGGGGGATGGAGGGATGGGAGAGCCTGGTGGTGGGTACTGGGGACACCTAAAACGAGGAGCACTGGGTGTGGGGAATGGGGAATGAATCTTGAAACACTGGGGAAAAAAATTTAAGTAACAATAAAACAAAAACAAAAACAAAAACAAAAACAAAAAAACCACCCCCCCCAAAAGACTGATGATTCACAAATCTGTACCTGTGAAACAAATAATACATTATAAGTTAATAAAAAAATAAAATAAAAATAAAATCTTAAAAAAAATAATGATGCTCTCGTTTAATTTATGCGGTGATAAGAAAGCAAATACCCACAACATGTTGTGGTTCCTCACTCACTAGTTTTCATCCATTTTGCTGCACTGGCATTTTTATACATCTCTTCAAAATAACATCCCTTTTTACATATCTGTATGTATAATTTGGGGCAATGCTGCAGAAGGATTTCTGTGGCAGAAAATGTGGCTCTTGCCTCATGGCTGACATAAATTCTGGATAAAAGAAAACAGAGGGGAATTTTTATAAATTAAGCCCTGTGGTTTTATTCCAGCTTACGGTAAGCTGTTGGTGTAAATGTTTCCTTGTTTATATTTTCTCTTTTAGTTTTAGCCCAGTCTCCAGCTAAAAATCATTACACGTCCTCGACAAGCGAAGCCGTTCCCCCCCCAGCTTTGACACGGAATCAGGCATTTTCTCTTCCTCCCGGGCATGTGGTGTGCTGTTTCCTGGATGGTGGAGTTGGACTTTATGACTTGGGAGCTAAGAAGTGGGATTTTCTTAGGGACTTGGTATGTCTGTGGCCATTCCTTCTTTTATACACCGCACTTACTATGTGTTAGCTCATGATGTTTACTTTTACTTATACACTATGATTGTTAATTTTCATAAAGAATTGTATGATAAGACTTTATCTTGGTTGGCCGAAACATTTTAGAATTATGACAAAACTAGGACAATTCTTAAAATTTTAATTGTCAAACTTCTTTTGGTATTGATGTTTATTTAGCTTATCGTGATCACTCTGCAGGGTTGTAGTGTTCCCATTCTTGTGTATGCCACTTTGGTCCTTCATATAGTCTTGGAAAATTACGTTGCAGTACTATATTTTGGAAGAAAATGAGAAATAAGTATTCTTTCAGGAGGAAGGACAAGTCCCTGTAGACCAGTCACTCCAAGCCTTATTGTTCATATCTGTGAAATGAACAAGGTTGGGTTCAGTGTTTTCTAAGAAGATTTTCTAACATTTCTAAGGTCTATTGCTGTTATCATATCAATACAATGATTTTGTGATTCTGTGAACATTTGTTCTTAACATTAAGACCCCATATAAAATAGAATACAGCCTCACTGAGGACTCACATTTTTGACTGGTTTTGTTCTATAAAATAGTGTTCGACACATAGCAAGACTTTATTCAGTTTTGTTGAGTGAATGAATCTGTGAACGAATGAAGGCATGTAATAATGTATATTGTGTAGTTATTGCTGTTTGTCAAGAATCAGCTTCTTTAAATCTCCCTATTTCATAGTGCATAACAATGCCTTTTTATTTTCTGCAGGTCTGCATTAGGATTCATCTAGACATTGTTTTTCTGTAGAAAAGCTTAGAAGAGGAATCTATAATCATCCTTGTAAACAAATTGAGGGAAAGAAAGTAATACTGTATCATTTTAGGACAATTTTAACTTTGTCCTCGAGTGAAAAAATTGAAATATGGCCAAAAAATTTTAGTAATAATGTGTAGCTCAGTTATTTTTAATATTCCTTTTGTAGATATTCTCTAGATTATTTCATTTTCTTTCCATGTAAACTTTTTATTTAAACTCTTTTCCAGTGTAGTCAATTCTTCCTGCACTTCAAATTACCACTTTCCCAAAAATGTATGAAAGGGAAGGGAGTAAAGTATGAGTACATTTAAATCTATAAAAACTTATATTAGCAAAGGAGAAATCATGCAATCGAAGTTCAGTAGAGTTTTTATTGATGTGTATCTTCATATTAAAATATTTTATTTAGAAAACTTTTGATAGTTATATCAAATAAATGATAAAACTAAATTCCTTGATTGTAAGTTATTTCAGTGGCTTGTTTTCACTTTAATAATGCCTGCCAGTCAGAAGAGGTAGTGATTTTTTTCCTTATAATTTTCAAAGAATAAAGTTGTTAGAAAATTTTGAACAAGACTAATTAAAAATCAAGACTAAGTTGGATTCTTCTGATTTCTGCCAAAATTATGAAGTTCTTTTGGATTTTGTCATTGGTGTAAAAAAGAGAATGTTTGCATTTAAGAACCTATAGTTTAAATTTCATTTTTGTCTTTTATCATACTTCCAGAATGACATAATAACTACTAATAGTTCATTGTTTTATAAATTTCTAGCATGGTATTCTATATATGATAATCAGAAAAGATATGTTTTGCATTCTTTTTTAAAAAATATCTTTGTATTTAGTTGCAGATTGGAGGCATTGTGGTTGAATAAAATCTAAGTCTGTACAAGAGTACGATAATAACAGCATAGAGAACATTCAACCACAGCAGTGATTCTGATTTTGTATCTACATATATATGCATTATATATTTTTTTATATAAATATTTGGAAACTATAGTACATATGTCAACTTGATTATACATTGTGGTTTGTTTATTAATAACATGAATCTTCTTCAGTTGTTGTGACTTCTCTATGCTGCATTCCTAGGGACATGTGGAAACGATCTTTGACTGCAAATTCAAACCCGATGATCCCAATCTTTTAGCAACAGCTTCTTTTGATGGCACTATAAAAGTCTGGGACATAAACACACTAACAGCTGTGGACACCTCCCCGGGTAATGAAGGGGTTATTTATTCCCTTTCATGGGCCCCAGGTAAGAAGTGTTTTATTTAAAACCAAGAACGCAGTTAAATGACTCTCCTAACTTTTATTTTCATTTGAATTATATTCTTCTCTCAATGCCATCTTGCTCCAAATAATTGTAGGGGCGAATTCATATCAACATGTATGTTGGTTCCGTTTTTGTGGGGTTTTTGAATAAACTGCCCCTGCACAGGCACTTTGATTTCCGGACCTTTCAATGTGACATAATCATATACAAAAAACACAGTCAGTAAAGATTATCTTGATCTATCTAGTTTTAGCTGCATTTGTATAGCTATGCCTTTCAAGGTATAACACATTTTCTGTGACTAGTTTTCCTTAAAATTTTTATATGAATCAAATACATGGAAATAAAAAAATAAATAACACGTATCTTTCCCCAATGCCTCTGTTTGTAAATCTGAATGATTTTATATAATCACAGTTCGATGTTGACCGTGTCATTTGATATAAATTCTGCTTTTGTAATATTGAAGAACTTTTATGCCAGAACAGGGTCTTTTGTTTGATCTCAGAAAAATGGTACCTTTATACCTTCCCATACGTAAAGAAGAGAAAAGATGTCCTTGAAACCTCTGAGATATTTTTTCAAAACATTATTTCCCTGTCTCATTTTGCACACCGAAATGAATTTTTCACTTTATAAAGTACATAGAATGCTTTTCTTACTTGGCCTAGTGGTGACATATTAATTTAAAGCCCACCTATAGCTAGAATAGCTTATTTTTTAGATTATTTTCTCATGCACAGAGATTTTTAGCCTTGGATTGTCAGGTTTTAGATGTCTGTAGGGTTGCTGGGAATCTCTTGCATTTTATGCGTGAAAGTTTTAGCATACATGTCAAAGATGATCAGAGGAATCAGATTTTCAGAAAGGTTCCTGATTCAAAAAATGCTAAGAAGCTAGTGCTGTTTTATTTATCCCTCATCCCCCACAATGAGAAGATCCAGAAAAAGGTTTTACTTCCAACCCTTACTCTGACAGTAGTTGTTTCTGTAAGCAGAACATACTTAATGCCACCACGGGTACAAGGCTAATTTAAAAAAAAAAAGTTACTCCACTAATTAAGAAGGGAGGCACGAAAAGTGCTAATTAGGTCTCTTAACCTGCTGCCTTCTTCATATTCATTGCTATTTGATGTTTTGTGCTTACCAACATTTATTTAGGAGGGTCTGAGAGGTTGAGTAACTTACCCAGCTTACATGTGTCCTGAATGGTGGCAGATTCTAGGTCTAAGCACTCCTCAGGTGGACTTGGCAGCCGGAGCTTCCGCTCAGTGACCTATACTGCTGCGCGGCAGTGACCCCTGCTGGCGGCGCAGAGACATGGAGCCGTGGCAGCTCTCAGCGGAACAGTCTTCTTCCTCCACAGGGTTACCAAAGCCTCAAACCTAAAACTTAAATAGAAGTCGTAACCAACTGTAAAAACCGTTGTTCTGATTCCTAACACAGAACTCGATCTTACCTTAAAGCATTAGTTCACTCTTGGGAAAGTAGGAATGTTGGTAAATGGAAATTCTTTAATTTTTTGAAATGTGGTTACTGATGAGTCACTACTTTTAACTAAGTATGGATAAAATTTACAAGACATAGGAAAGTTGATAGGGATGGAAGTTGAGTTGACTATAGAGGATTGCATAACTTGCTGTTATTTTCGAGTAGCAGCCACAGGGAAGGGAAAAAATGTATAAATTAAAATGGAAACTTCTGCTCAATAAGTTGAGAACTCAAAAAGGAGAGCAGAATGAAAATACTAGAAATATGGTAAGGACTTATTTTTTTTTTTAGTTTTTTTTTTTTTTTTTAATCATTTATCCCCAAAGTATTTCCTCCATGTTTTACTCCTAGGTAGCACAGGACAACTATTTTTTTCTTTTAATGGAGAAAGCCTCTTCTTTGACTGCCTTGCAAAACTGCAAAAATTACTTAAGTCCTAGATCATTTTATAACTTAGCAGCAGTTTGATTTTCACAGATTTTTTTATTTCTTAAAAACAAAGAGCATGGTTTAGGTTTTAGATTTAAAAAACCTGAATTTTTTCATGTTTCTACCTACAGAAATGCTTTCCTAACCAAAAAGGAAAAACAAACCAAAAAAAAAAAAAAACCCTCACTAGATGCAATGTAAAGAAAAATGTAAATAAATACTGACTGGATAAGTGATAATACTGAAGAATTATTGATAATTTTTGTATTTGTGATTGTGATACTTTGGTCATGTTAATGAAAGAGTCTTTTAGACAATTGTACTGAAGTATTTATTGATGAGATGATAGACTGTCAGAGATTTGCTCCAAAGAAACACAAGAGGGACTATAGACAAAATGAGAGTTGACCATATTTTGATAATCATTGAAGTTGCATAATGATACATTCATTATACTGTTCTCTATTTCCATACATTTGATTATTTTCATCATAAAAAACTTTAAAGACTACATTGTAAATTGCAAGTCTTTTTCAAAAAATACATTTTGAAAAGAATTACATGTTTGTGTGACAAATATTTCATATGCTGTCTAACAAATTGTTTCCCTAGGCGATTTAAATTGTATTGCTGGAGCAACTTCCCGAAATGGTGCTTTTATTTGGGATGTTAGAAAGGGTAAAATGGTGCAACGATTTAATGAGGTAAGGTGTGTATTTATTGCTAGCTGAATAGTATAATATGTCTTATACTGCCTCATGTTTTGTAAATGCCTTTCTCTCTTAATTAATAATTACCAGGTGACATTATGTTCTGTCACTTGGGAAAAAATCCAAGAGAACATACACATGTTGAAATGAATTCTGAAACATGTAGATGGGTCTAAGATACAAAAATTCACCCAGAGTTGCATTAGAGAGTCAAAGGAATTCTAAATCATCCCCCTAAAAATTATCTGGGCAAATATTCAATAGTTATAAAAAGATGACTAAACTTGAAACAAGTTCCAAATTACAGTCTGAATTCTGTTATAATTAGCTTTTCACATAGGGAGAATCCTTTATGTCTTGAACCTGATTCTTCACCTGTAAGATGGGGAAGGTTCTTGGATTTCCTTCAACCTTCCAAATTCTGTTCCTCCAGGACAAGCACTAAGACCTCCCCTCTTCTTGCTGCTAGAGGCAGAGATTGTACTTGACTTCTACTTGAAGTTTAATTGTCATCCTGTATTTTACTGAGTTCCACTAATACTTGGAAACTGCATTTGATCTCACTATAATATGTTAGATATGAATCAGGGGAAATAGGAAGAAAGGATCTCTCTTTTGAAATTTCATTCATTTCAAATGATTACTGTTGGAGTTTATTGAAGATATCATTTATTTGAAAAAGGCCTGTATTTGAGATTTTAAAGCCATTTATACAAAAAACTGATCTCTCTCTGAGGATCAAGCAGCTTTGCTCTTCTAGGGGATGCTAAAGTAATGTGGAAAATACAGAGTATTAGGGAAACTTGAGCAACTATCAGTAAGCAATTTTGCTTACTTCCAAGGAGGAAGCCTTGACAAAGGGGTGTATAGTTACCTCCCTCCCTTTCTCTGTGGAGCAATACTTTCATTCAGCGTGCCCCCAACCTGCCCTCTGCCCCCCCATCAAGAGCACCACTGATCCCATAATAGTCATGCAAAAAGAAAAGAAGAAATGAATCTGAGAAAGAAACTTTTGACCTGAATTCAAAGATGCTATCCTTAGGGGTCACTTCTGTTGATCTCTTCTTATGCATCTTGGCCTCTTGTGACCTCAAATTCCTGCCCCTCACCACCGTGACAGTCCAGCTCTGACTCCAGCAACTGGCATCTTAGCCTGAGGGGGGATGTCTGTCATATCCACTCTTGTCTTTCCAGCATTCAGGAGCATAGTTGAGACTGGTAGAAAAAGTACTTAAATCTAGGATAATAAATATGGGGCGATGCTGGCTTTCATTAACTGAGTTACATAGATCTCACAGATGGAAATGCCCTAAGTTGCACTTTTCTTGAGATAAACAAAACGGACGGAAAGCCTCCACTTCTTCAGTTATGTGAATATAGAGACTGTCTTCATTTTGTACTCATCTTTATACAGCTATCCCCCAAAGAGGAAAAAACAGCAAACTGGAGACCACTTTAGTAAAGTTGCCTTAAAACTCAAGAGGAAAAGTCACTTTGGTCTCTCCTTAGCAGCAGCCACAACTGAACAGCTATATAAAGTTAAATAAAAGTTGGAAATGGATCGATGGCAACATTTATTCACCCATGTCCCAGCCATGTGCAATATATTCCCTGTGATTCTACAAATCCTCATGGTACTAGTTGTGACTACACCTGTTCGACTTCTGCAGCCCAAGAACGTAGAAGAACAGGTCAATGTAGAATGATTTGTGACAGGAAGAACCTTAAATCCTTCTCCTTTGTTTTTATAAAATAGAAACCTTTGAGATTTAGAAGAACAACCAGTAAAACAGTTGCTTGCAGTATTTCTCACACTGTAGTTGTGGCAGCAGTGGGTTAGGAAGCAGATAGGTCCCTCTCTTTGTCTCCACAGACACTTCTAGAAGAGGCATGTGGTAGCTTTCCACATTTTTAAAGTATCTACTCTGCTTTCCGCTGTTGATGGTAATTCCTCTGTTGGCATCACCACGAGTAAGTCCCTAACAGAAAAGCTGTACTAGAAGAAGTTAATAAGAGAAAAAAAGGGGTGAATTATTTTTTATTGATAGGTATTTTGCATTTTTTGAAGCATGGAAAAAATGGAATATTCTGCGTTGCCTGGAGTCATAAAGATTCCAAAAGAATAGCCACCTGCAGTGGGGATGGCTTCTGGTAAGTAGTCTGTATGAAGTTCTACTGCTGCTTATAAAAGATACATTTGATAATACCAATTATGTTAGGTTAGCACGAACATCAGAGTCGTCAGGAGATTCCGTCTGTACAGCTCTATTAATGTTATATATATATATATATATATATATATATATATATATATTTATATGCATATGTCAGTAGCTATCATCAGTAGCTATGATCAATATATACAAGCCCAACGGGCACATGCCGCATTGCTGTATCAGTACCAAATGAGAGTACGGTGATATTTTAAAAAAGTAAACCAGTCATTTCTTTCTAAATGAAAATACTGCCTGAGTTGTAACTAAAATACTCTGAATTGCCTAAAAGAGACTTAAAGAACTTTTCACTGAATCTAATTAATCCTTATCACATGTTTGAGGGAGTGATATTTCAGTTTTACTAGAGATTCAGGAGAGAGAAAGTGCTTTAGACACTTGTTCACCTTTTGTAGAAGAAGCTATTTCTACAAAAGATGAAAAGCCTTTGCAAGGAGGAATAAGGTAACGCACATGGGAAATGCCTAACATCTCTGACCCTCTGTTTCAGAAATCGGTGCTTTCTTAATTCTGTTAAATCCCAGGAGAAAGTGGGTTTCCCAGGAATATGTATGTAAGGAAAGAACTGCCTTTGAGCGAGACAGATGTTTTTATCCAGATGCTGCTGTTGTGCGGCTGTAGGTCTTGTCATCTCTGACAGGTGGTAGAGACACGCATCGTTGCTGCAGGGAATGTAGTAGAGATGGTCTCCTGTTGGGTTTTGCAGTACCCAGCCCAATTTTCTCCTCTCTTTTTAATTTCAGTGAAAAGGACAGTTGTTATGGAAACCAAAGATTTCCACCAGGAAGTTGAAATTTTCCAGTAATAAGCATATTAGTGATTTTTTGCCTCGAAAAGAACTATTTGCTAATCGATAAGTCCCAAAATACAAAAGATGTGCCTCAGAGTTTTTTGATAAGGTGATACATGGTTAGCTTTACTGTGTACTTTCAGGACACCTCCGGTCTGATAAATAACCACAGGCAATGACTAAACATTTGTAACGACTCCCCAGTAGCCTCAAAAGATTTCATTGGCCTAAAATGATTTGGAGGATCTTTTCTAAAGACTTTTAAAACCCTGTAATACATTACCTTACGGAGCTTCCGCTTCCCCTCCACTCCCTCCTGCTCTCTCCCCCTCCCTCCCCCTCCTTTTTTTCTTGAGTCAATTGCCCTGTGTTATGGCAATGATATAGTCAAGTATTAGAGCTTCTTTAATTGTTGCAGCTAAAATATATTCTCTTGTGGAGAAGGGAATCCTCTAAATTTCTAGTTCTGTCACTTAGAACGTCCCATAACAATGTTACAACTTACATGTCTTGGACTTGGTGTCATAGTACATGCAACTTACATTACAAATGAGTTGTTCAAAATATAAATTTTGAACTGCTAAAAATTTTTAAAGATTTTATTTATTATTTGAGAGAGAGAGAGAGAGAGAGAGAGAGCGAGCGAGCATGAGTGGGAAGGACAGGGTGAAGCAGGCTCCCTGCTGTCCCAGGACTCCAGGATCAGAACCTGAGCCGAAGGCAGACGCTTAACCAGCTGAGCCACCCACAAGCCCCTGAACTGCTAAATTTTGAAGCTGCAAATTGAATGCATATGTTAGTTACATCATTGTTTTAAAATATATGTATTATTTAAATATTATTTAAAATATATGTATTAACTAAACTAAACTCAACTAAAAATAACTAACTCAACTAAAAATATTCTATAAGAAATAGTTTCTAAATCAAAGTTTATCACCTTCAAATTAATTTAAGTGGATTGCCATAAATATACTCACTCATAATTGGTAATATCTTTTACTCAGTATTTTTAAATGTTCCCTGTACTTTGAAGACAAGATCTCTATACTAAAAAACTTATTTTTGAGTTATACAATTCTGGCTTTGTTTTTGTGAATAATGTATTTAAAATGTTTTTTTTCCTATTAATATATTATCCTTAATTTCAGTATTATTCGAACAATTGATGGTAAAGTGCTACATAAATACAAACATCCAGCTGCTGTGTTTGGTTGTGACTGGAGCCAAAACAACAAGTAAGATTTTTTTTTCCCAAGATAAATAATAACTTCTGAGATTTTAAATAAACATGAAATGTAATGTTATTCCCACAGGTAATACTCATCACTCTCTTTAGGTTAATGTTCTTGTTGTCTAGCCTTGTAATTGATTGTTTTTGTTAGCTGATGTTTAGGAAGAAGCATAGGACTAACTAATAAAAAATGGAAATTTAGTCTAATCAGTATGTGGCTTCTACCATGGAAGGGTACATAGCCCTTTCCCTCAACCTTTTTAGGAATCTCACCTGTGGTATTTTTCCACCACAACTTTACATTGCCCTCTCCCTGCCCCCCTACCCCACACTGTGTAATGCCTTGACACTGGATGATTTCCTAAAAGGTAGAACTTACGTGCATAGTTTTGAAAGGTCATCTTTGCTTGCTAGTATTTACCATGTAAAAATCAGCTCAGATTTAAAAATTAATCCCAGTCAAACCACTAAAATTGATCCTTCATCACTGCACTTCCAAGAATCTTGCATTTCAGACCTCTCTTTATTCCATATAAAGTATAAAGATTCAAACTTCTTTAGGTATCGTGAAAATAATGTGAAATCATACTTTTCCATGTTGCAAGTGGAAAATAGACATATTAAAATATTAAAACCTTGTTAAACTTGTGTTCTGAGTCAAACCACATACAAAATGATGGATCTATGTATTTCAATAATAGAAGAGTTTATGACACGGTGTTAGAGGTTTTATGCAAAGTAAGCTCATGCCCAGTTTCTCCCCCAGGATTCCCTATTTAAATGGATTGATAATGTGCAAAGCTTTTAACAAAGCTGCTAAAGCCAAAATCCTTGGCCTCTTCCCTTACACCTTGTCATCTCTCCATTTCCATTTCCAGTCGGCCATCAATTCCTGTGATATCATCCATCTAAATCTTCTTTTTCCAGCCACTCCCTTCCCCTGCCCTAAGCCAATACTACTTGTTTGGACTTCCTCAAAAGCCTTCTAAATCGATTCCAGAATTCACATCCTTTGTCACCACTTCCTTGTCTCCCTGCCCACCTTTTTTATGTTGAAGCCAGATCTCAGTGCACCATTTCATTGCTTACGTTGATTGTAGGGTAAAATGCAAGGTCTTAGGAGCCCGGGAGGGGAGTCCCTGTATGATCTGGTTCCCATGCGTTTTAGTCATGCCATTTCAATCCTGGCTCCCCTTTGTTCTTTGCATCCAGCCACATTGGCTGGCTTTCAATTTCTTGAACTAGTCAGCTCATTTTCATACCAAAGCTTTCCCTTATGCTGTCTTCCTATATCTGGGAATCTGTTCCCCACCCCATGCCACACAACTCTTCTATATTGTATTTAGGTAATATCCACCTGGACTCCAGCTCTCAGCACCAAACCACTTCTATAGAAAAGTGTTTTCTTGACCCCCATGTTAGGTAAATTTCTTCTGTGATATCCTGGGAGAACTTAACATAATAAAAGTAATTGTAACAAATAAAGTTAATAAAGATTAGAGCAGAAATAAATCATAGAGGGGTGTCTACCTGGTGCAGTTAGTGGAGCATGCATCTCTTGATCTCAGGGTTGTGAGTTCTAGCCCCATGAGGGATATAGAGATTACTTAAAAATAGAATCTAGGAAGGAAGGAAGAACATAGAAACTAACAAAACAAACAAACAAAGCCCCCCCCCAACAACAACAATAGAACAGATCAATGAAACCAAGAAAAGATCTTTGAAGTTCTTTGAAAAGATCAACAAAATTGCTGATACTCTAGCAAGACTCATTAAAAAAAAAAAAAGGAAAGAAAAAGACCCAAATAAACAAAATAATTAATGGAAGAGGAGAAATAACAGCCAATACCACAGAAATACAATTATAACAGAGTATCATGAAAACCTATGTGCCAAAAAATTGGTCAACTTAGAAGATATGGATAAATTCCAAGAAACATATAATCTACCGTAACTAAAGCAGGAAAAAAATAGAAAATTTGAACAGACCAGTTATCAGCATTGAAATTGAATCAGTAACCAAAAAACACCCAAGAAACAAAAAGTCCAGGACCAGACAGCATCACAGACAAATTCTACCATTTAAAGAAGAGTTAATGTCTATTGTTCTCAAACTATTCCAAAAAATACAAGAGGAAGGAAAATTTCCAAAGTCATTCTGTGAAGCCAGTATCATCCTGATAACAAAACCAGATAAAGAAACCACACACACACACACACACAGAAATACACACCAGTATCTCTCATAAATATCAATATAAAAGTCCTTAACAAAATATTAGCAAACCAAATCCAACAATATATTTTTAAAAATCATACACTACCATCAAGTGGGATTTATTCCTAGCATGCAAGTGTGGTTCAATATTTGCAAGACAATCAATGTGATGCATCACATCATGAGAGGAAGGATAAAAACTAAATGATTATTTCAGTCGATGCAGAAAAACCTTTGACAAAGTACAATTTCCAGTCATAATAACCCTCTGCAAAGTAGGCCTACGGGGAGCATATCTCAACATAATAAAAGCCTTATATTTGAAAAGCCCACAGGCAAGATTGTACTCAGTGGAGAAAAGCTTAGAGCTTTTCCTCTAAGGTCAAGAATAAAACAAGAATGTCTGCTCTCACCACTCTTACTTAACATATTACTGGTAGTCTTAGCTACAGCAGTCAGACAAGATAATGAAATAAAAGGCTTCCAAATTGTCAGGGAAGAAATAAAACTCTCACCATATGCAGATGACATGATATTCTATACAGGAAGCCCTAAAGACTCTAGCAAAAAACTACCAGAACTGTTAAATGAATTCAGTAAAGTTGCACGGTATAAAATCAATGTACAAAAATCTGTTGCATTTCTATACACTAATAATGAAGCATCAGAAAGTGGAATTAAAAAAAATCCGTTTATAATAGCACCCAAAACAATTAAATTATCTGGGAATAAACTTAACCAAAGAATGAAAGGCGTGTACTCCAAAAACTATAAAACACTGATGAAAGAAATTGAGCACGAAGAAGAAAAGAAAGACATTCCATGCTCAATGGGTTGGAAGAACAAATGTTCAAATGATAGATAATGAATATGTGGTCTATATATATGTATATATACACAATGGAATATTATTCAGCCATAAGAAAGAATGAAATCTTGCTATTTGCAACAACATGGACAGAGCTAGAGAGTATCAGGCTAAGTGAAATAAGAGAAAGACAGAGACCATCTGATTTCACTCATATGTGGAGTATGAGAAACAAAGCAAATGAGCAAAGGAAAACAAAAAGAGAAAGAGGCAAACCAAGAAACAGATTCCTAATTGTAGAAAGCGAACTGATGGTTCCCAGAAAGGAGGTGGATGAAGAGATGGGGGAAATACGGGACGGATATTGAAGAGTATACTTACCATGATGAAAAAAAATCAACTATAAAGTACTTGACACATAACTATTAACCATATAAGATATATATATACATACATACAATTTTAAAAACCATAATTAAATTTTAGTTGGAAATTGGCTGGCTCACCCTCTAAAATGTAAGTTCCCTGAGATCAGCAACTGTGTTACCTGTTTTTAGTAGGAAGTCCTAGCAGACATTGCGCTACTAACCCTTAACTGTGCTTAGAACAAAGTAGATGTTTATTTTTTTTTAAGATTTTATTTATTCATTTGAGAGAGAGGGGCAGACAGAGCACAAGCAGGGGGAGAGGCTGAGGGAGAGGGAGAAGCAGGAGGCTCCCTGCTCTACTGGAAGCCTGACGTGGGACTCGATCCCAGGACCTGGAGATTGTGACCTGAGCTGAAGGCAGACGCTTAACCATCTGAGCCACCCAGATGCTCCCAAAATAAATGTTTAAAAAATATTTCTTCGGTATACAAATGGATAGAATTATCTTGTGTCTGATCAATAGAACAGTTCCACATTCTTATTTCTCTATTTTATAAGGTTTAGTAAGCATTTGACCAGTTGAAATAAAAATTAAATATTAATGCAATATATTTTGTCGATTAAAAATGTCTTATAGGGCACTTGGGTGGCTCAGTGGGTTAAAGGCTCTGCCTTTGCTCAGGTCATGACCTCAGGATCCTGGGATCAAGCCGCATCAGGCTCTCTGCTCAGCGGGGAGCCTGCTTCCTCTTCTCTCTCTGCCTGCCTCTCTGCCTACTTGTGATCTCTCTCTCTGTCAAATAAATAAAATCTTTAAAAAAAAATGTCTTTGATATTTAACTTTTATGTTTACTACCAAGTATACCTAATACATTTTATTTTTATTTTTATTCTTTTTTATTTATTTTTATTTTTAATTTTTTAAACAGATTTTATTTATTTGACAGAGAGCAACACAGCCAGAGAGGGAACACAAGCAGGGGGAGCCAGAGAGGGAGAAGCAGGCTTCTCGCCGAGCAGGGAGCCCGATGTGGGGCTCCATCCCGGGTCTCTGAGATCATGACCTGAGCCGAAGGCAGTCACTTAACCAACTGAGCCACCCAGGCGCCCCCATTTTTATTTTTAAAAACCTTTAAAAATGTTCTTAATAGCAGTATCCATATTTTACATAGCCCCTTAGGTGATATGTGGAAAATACTTTGAACTTACAAAAGTTTATTCGTAAGGTATCTCTGAATTTATAATTTGGAATTATAGAAATGTATCTAATATGTACATTCCTTGGGCGCCTGGGTGGCTCAAAGATCATTAAAAGATCATATCCACAAATTTCATTTATAGAGGATCCCTAGTTGGAACAAACAGTTAAAGCATCTGAAGCTCGTGCAGGCCCAAGAGACAGTTGGGAAGCCTGGATTTTACTTTCTATCAGATGGGACAACCCTGCTCTATGGGGTAATTTTCCTGCATCTTTCAGGGGAAGCCCTACTATTTGTGCTCATGGCACAGAAAAATTTACCAGAGGTCAGGCATGTAGTGATGAATAACTTGCTTACCAGCAAGGAAGCAAATCTCAGTCACTCACCACTGGGGACCCTTGTTAAAACCCAACAGCTGTGAAATATAAAGATCTGAGAAATATTCCAAAAGTTATAAATCTAGACATTTTAAAAAAGAACTTATGGAAATATGAATTCCATTATCTCTGATCTGAGACTAAAAACTGAAAATTCAACTGATTAAAATAGAATATAAAGAAACTGCACTGGGGCAGTTTCTGGAAATAATGGTTTTACTAATGTGAGTGTTAGGTCTAACTTCATTAAAGAAGCAAAAAAATTCTAGTTTTTGAAATTAGAACTCGTGCATTTTAAAGTTATCGGTAACAGTATCAATTTCTTTTTCATGTTTTAATGTGCCATTGATGGTGTTTCAGAGACATGATAGCCACCGGCTGTGAAGACAAAAATGTTCGTGTCTATTATGTGGCCACCAGCTCTGATCAACCACTGAAAGTGTTTAGTGGACATACTGCGAAAGTGTTCCATGTTAAATGGTCTCCTCTGAGCGAGGGAATTCTTTGTAGTGGTTCTGATGATGGGTATGTATTTTTGGATTTAATTTGTTAGTTCTTAATGTCATCAGCTTATAATCTTCTAGAAATATATGTACTTATACGATCCAGCTTATGGGTGGAAATGTTTTAAATATGTGCGTATAACAAAGATATATGGCAGTTAAAAATGACCTTATTGCACTAGCCATAGTAGATTAAATTTTGCCATGCTTATGTTATCATCATATTCATGATTTCTATTCCCTTACTTGTTTTGCTTATTATGGATGCTTATTTGTATCTTATTAGCAACAGAGTTAGCAGAAACAAAAATTTCAAAAGGATCAGCTTGGAAAGGGAAAAAAGATCTGAAAGAAACAAATCTGTAAAATAAAGAGAAGAGTTTATTTTTAGTAATGTCCTGATATTTAATATGGAAAACAGCTGTACTGTTTTCATTAAGAATAGAAAACAAGAAGATGATCATGTATTTTTAGCCTGAAGAGAATTTATTTAGAAATAAGAGTGATTTAACATTTTTTTTCTGGGTTTGTGAAAAAGTTACTGAAATCTTGTCTCTATTTTATATTCAAACAGGATAGATTTTGCATAGTACAGTTTGGTCCCTATTTGAATATGAGATAAATTTAGGTAAGAAAAATCTTACTTTATGCAGATAGAAATCATAGTATACAGTAACCACAAGTTTAATATTGAATAATTGACTATTTCCATCTTGAAATTTTGGCATCCATCCAGATTTCCTAAGAAAAGCAATTGTAAGATTTCTGTGGGTTATCACTGGAAATGTTACTTACAATAAGGTTATCATGTCCAAGTGAGTGAGTTGACTTAGAGATGGTCTTTTAACATAGACCTCAGTGTCTGAATTCTGTTGCTACATGAAAAAAAGTATAATTTTCAGCCATTGTCTAAGAAATACTTGTCAGAAAGATAGCAATAAGCTTGTTTTACTTAATTATGGTAATGAAACTTGAAAGTCCTTTGTAATTCTGGTTATTGGTCCCTTTATATGACTGTATAGGTGACACCATGCTACTATCTAGCACCTTTAAATAAACTTATAGTGAGTGTTCCTTCTGATAACGTTAAAGCATTTTGATTCATCTCACTTTAACATTAGCTTACTTATGAAAGCATATCAACCAAAATAACTTCAGTGCTAACACAAGGATTTAGCACAAAATTAGGTTGTGATGTGCCTAGAAACAGGTACCAGGGGGGAAAAAGAAGGAAATCTTTATAGAAAGCAGAAATAAGTATACCTTAAAGAAAAAAATATATATTTATATATATAATATGTTTCCTTTATAGTATAATATAATCTTTGAAGTATTAATATTTTGGCATTGTCAGGTTGATATAAATATGCAACTAAAAATTATTATGAATTATCCAAAGTTGGCATTTGGAGGGCTTAAATTTATTTTTGAGTTCAAATTTTATTTCCATAACATTTGTATTTTATACAATTGGTAGATTCAAGTAATATTATGAATCCAGTTATATTTAAATTTTGTACTTGATTTTAGTGATTCCACACTGACTAACCAACTGATTTTATTGACCAAAAAATGAAGGAATGATTTATTCTGATAAGAGCATAAAGATGATTGATTTTACAAATAATACCCATTATCATACATGCTGTACTTCCATGATTTACAAATAATGTGAGTGTTGTTAAGTTATGGTATCCATATTATTAGTAATATTTTTTGGCTTTATCCGTTCTGGATATTTCACGTTCAGAAAGAAATTTTTTAAGTCTATAAACTGTGAAATAGTAGATTTAGGATCAGTAGTAAAGGACCAGTTAAAGTAGGGAAGAAAACAAATTGAAATAGGCTAGCTCTAGACTAGTTAATTGTTTATTTTCATCTGCTATAAAGAAAATAATTATAACATACCTTGAAACTTAAAATGCTTTTTCAGCTTACTGAGAAATAATTTTGCTCCACTAAGAATGTATCAGTACTTTAGACATATTATAACTCGAATGGTATTATATGCATGATATTCTGTTTTCAGTTCTGTTCGAATCTGGGATTATACTCAAGATGCTTGCATAAACATTCTTAGTGGCCACACTGCGCCAGTGAGGGGATTAATGTGGAATACTGAGATTCCGTATCTACTCATATCTGGCAGCTGGGACTACACTATAAAAGTATGGGACACTCGAGAAGGAACCTGTTTGGATACTGTTTATGATCATGGTGCAGATGTATATGGTAAAGTGTTTCTCATGCACTTTTAAATTTTGCTGTATTAATGAAGTTCATAATTTCTGAGAAATACAGTGTTTTTAAAGGAACCTTACATTGTTTGATTTTAAAATAACATTTTTCTTATTAAAACTGTACTGTTTATTACTGAAATATCAGAATACACAGAAGATAATCCAAAATGTTATGAGAAATTATTTGTGTTTCTGTGTGCACACACACACGTGCATACACGTATGGCTTGGATTTTTTTCCTTCCTTTACCATCACTCCAGAAGGAAGTTTGTAAAACAGGAAATCAGTGATAAAGCAGATGTAACTTACCTAGCCGTTCCTGTATCTCTACTCTTGGATATTTAGGACAGTGTTTTGCCTTTTAATGTAATAGTAGATCTTTACATACAATGAAGCTAGGTATTGAAATCAGAGTTCTTATCTTTTGCATGTCACTTTCATTTATAGACCCAAACCTTGATGGGCATAAATGGTGAATTAAGAAGGCAAAAATGGTTCCTTAGAGAAATTCCCTCCACTCAAGCCACTTGTGTCCATATACTTTACCTTAGTGGCCTTTCCGCTGAGCCAGAGGGGCTGAGTGTGGAAGACAAGCTTGTTTCTGGATGTTCTAAACTGGAAGGTCCCAGCCCTCTCTCTTCTTGTAATTCAAACTTCCAGCCATCTGCCATTACCTCAAGAGTACCACAACTCCGTCGCTGTCACAGTTTGCTTGCGGCTGAACAACTGAAATGTAATTTCAGCATTTTCCTGCAGGACCATTTGCTAATCAGTATTAATTTTGTACTCATGTTTATAGAATATACTAAATAATATGTTTTGTATCATTTTTAGCCAAAATAGAAATGCTGTTTCAAAACAGTTATCTGTATAACTTCAGTTCTGTAGAAGTTTTATGAGGTACACATAGATAAATAATATTCTTCAATGTTTACTTTTTGTTAAAATAGGTTTCTTTTTTCCATCAGGTCTAACATGTCATCCCAGCCGCCCCTTCACTATGGCCTCTTGCTCCCGTGATTCTACAGTGAGACTCTGGTCATTAACACCTTTAATCACTCCTTTACAAATAAATATTCTGGCAGACAGATCTTGGGAAGAAATTATTGGAAACACTGGTATTAAAATATGCATGTATTCGATTTTATTTTTAAATAGTATTTTAAAAGCAATCTTTTCTCACTGAATTATGTCTGTTCTTTAGATCATGCTATAGAACAAGGCACTCCTCCTCTATTGTGTGGTAAAGTATCAAGAGATATTAAACACGAAATAGAGAAACTAACTGGTAATCCTCGAGCAAAAAAACTGAGATGGTTTTCAGAATGTTTATCAGTGAGTATTATAGGAATTAAATGTGAACAGTTTCCCTGTAGTCAAAATGAATCTTTAGAACTGTTGTCATTATCACATATCACATTTACATTTATCGTCCCAACTCAGTGGGTCCCTTTGAACATGGTTGGTTCAGAGTAAGAAAGCAAATGGAAACCAGAAACAATAAATGAGATAAAGTATAGTTACTGTTTTGTTAATTTTTCAACTTAGATATATGCCTGCCACATGTTTTTGAAGATGCAAAGTTTTGCGGGGTTTTGAACGCCTTATTATATCTTTGGTTATTCTGTATCAACCTCTTAGCCTCCAGGTGGCAGTGACAATTTGTGGAATTTAGTCGCTGTGCTGGGAGGACAGGATGACAGCCTGCTTCCTCAGAACTACTGTAAAGGAATAATGCATTTGAAACATCTGATTAAATTTAGAACGGTACGTAAAGTATGCAAGGGTCATGTCCTCGAGCAGAAATTATTTTTGCCTTTTCATTATTGAAATATAAAAATTATTTTCAAAAACTTATAGAATTAGAGTTAGTAGACTAAAGTAAGTGAACACTGAGGAGATAAATGGTCAGTAAAAACTGTGAGAGTCTAAATTATTTGAGAGCAGATTAAGGCAGCCATGGATTATAGGTTGAATCTCGTGAATTTCTTCAAAGGTCACTTGGAACTACTTGAAATGCCTTACCCTATTACTAGATGACCGTGGCATGCAGACGACTCTGACTTTTAGTCTCAGAGGCCCAATAGATTGTATTCTAGAATGTGCTTTATTAAAACCGGCCATATGAAAGCTCTTAATGAGTTCCATTACAAAATTATCAATTACCTTATGCCTGGAGTGATAACCAGCACCAGTGAACCAGAGCTGGGACTAGAAAGAGGAAATAGCTCTTATATTTGCAATGAAATATCATGGTTGACTTAGCCATTAATTGGGCCGGAGATGGGGATTTTTGAAGGTTATACAAAACAGTTATTTTCATAAAGGAGGACTTTCTGTGGTCACAACACCACCTAAGGACAGCAGCTCTTACCTCTTGCCGGTATGGGACCCTGTTACAGTGAGCCTGTCATTTTTAATTTTTATTCCAGACTTTTGTATATTTTTTTCCAGTGGTCACATATAACTTTATCACTTGTGACCTTTTGGGCCCTGCATTTCTGTATGACCACAACACCTGGTGAGTTTTAAGGACAATGGGATTTAACCTCTCCTCGCCCACACCAGGCACATCCACTCTTTACCCCGCACCCACACCAGAATATTATAGTAGAAGAGGTATCACATTTTATAGAGAAAAAAAGTATTGATTTTTAAAAATATTTAATTTCCAGTGTTACATGCTTTTAAAATACGTGCCCCTGTAATGCATTTATAATCCTGTTACCACCAGCTCTTGTCTAATTAAATTTCGAATTTTTTTTTTTCTTTTTAACCAGTCTGAAGCCCAAGAATTGACAACAGTCAAGATGTCTAAATTCGGTGGTGGTATTGGTGTCCCCACTAAAGAGGAAAGGCTGAAGGAAGCTGCGGACATACATTTGAGATTAGGACAAATTCAGAGATACTGCGAACTGATGGTTGAACTTGGAGAGGTAAAGTGCTAAAATCAATGAGTTTAACAAAGTATTCTTAGTATTGGTGAAATGCTAACTATTAAGCTTCTCTTTTTCTAGATATGTTTGCTTCTCTGCCAGTCTGATATCTGGTGTATGTCTGAGAGGAACTTCTCAAAGTGAGATCCCCTGGACACATAAGCATTACATGGGATGTGTTAGACAAGAATGTCCCATCCGAAACCTATAAAATCAGAAACCCCAGGGATGTGGCCCAGTGATCTGTGCTTTTATAAGCCCTCCATGTTATTCACATGCCTGCTGAAGGTTGAGAACCAGTGCCCTCGGGTACGATCTCTGATACCCCATAAATGTCCACGTTGGCTGAGTTGCACACAGTGGACTCCCCTTGCTAATGTGGTTTGTTGTAACTAAAGCCCACTGCGGCCGAAGAAGGCTTCTCACTGGGGATTACCTGGTGAAAGATGTTTCTAAAGCCCATCTTGATTATTTAGAGGACTGATTCAACAAAACAGAGTTTTCAAAAAAGGTTAAGATGAATCTGTCCTTTTAAAATTCAGGATAGTGGTTCTTTTGGAAAGTGGGAGGCAAATAAAATAGAACAAAAGGGAGAAGGAGCTTCTGTTTCTTGATCTGGGTGCAGGTTCCTTGAGTGCATTCAGTTTGTGCAGATTAATAAAGCTTTTCATTTTCCTGCATGGCCATTTTAGTCAAGAAAAATTCTCCCACCATCCAAAAAAAAAAAAAAAAAGATTAGAATAGCATGGACCCATTTCATAGTTGATCATTTTGAAAAACTCTTAAGTTAATTTTATAATTATAAAGCATGCTCTTAAGTGTACTAATAAATATAAAGTAAAACTGAGCAATGAAGTTACATTAAAATATATCAAATTTAAATTTAACTCACTTTTTTTATTCCTCCATCCATACACTAGAAAAAAATAATGAATTACTGCTTGTCCTGAGACAAAAATGCCATTTAAAAATGTTACGGAAAAGGAAGGGGTGCCTGGGTGGCTCAGTCGGTTAAGTGGCTGGCTTGGTTTTTGGCTCAGATCATGATCTCAGGGTCATGAGATCAAGCCCCAAGTCTGGCTCTGTGCTGGGTGTGGAGCCTGCTTCAGATTTTCTCTCTCCCTTTTCCTCTTCCCTACCCACCCCTGTTGTACTTGTGCATGAGTGCGCTCTCTCTCTCGCTCTCTCTCTCTCACTCTAAAGAAATAAAACATTTTTTTTTAAGGTTTGTAAACTATAAAGTGCTTAGGAGCAATATAAAAATTTTACTTCTGGGGTCACTGGGGTGGCTAGTCATTAGACCTCTGCCTTTGGCTCAGGGTCATGATCTCAGGGTTGTGGGATCAAGCCCCATGTTGGGCTCCCTGCTCGGCAGGAAGCCTGCTTCTCCCTCTCCCACTCCCCTTGCTTGTGTTCCCTCTGTCACTGTCTCTCCCTTGTCAAATAAATAAATAAAATCTTTTTAAAAAATTTACTTCTGAAGAAGTTGAGATTAAAAGTAACCCTTTAACAAGTCTGTGTTAGAATATCTATCAAAAGTCAAGGAGAAAAAGACCAAATTTTGACAGAATACTAATTCTTCATCTTCCTTATTTTTAGATTGGGTATCTATATATATTTTTAAAGCTATATTTAATTTAAATTTAATTGAAGATACTTTCATAAAGTATGTACCTCTGGAGCATCAGTATTTTGTTGTTGTGCAGTTTCATTAATGTTCTTAATGATCCAAAACACTGTGCTTACAATCCTTGAGAAATAGGAGTGTCCTTGTAATTATTCATGGTTGCTTGCTTCCATAGTTTCTGTTTCTCTGAGATTAATACTATGAGGTTAGGAAAACATACAATCTTTTCACCCTCAAGACCTGTTTTTATAGAAAAATCTTGATGATTTCTAAGTTCATTTAACCTACATTTTAACTTCGGTCTTCCATTTGCCTCTACCCTAATAAAGGCAAATTTTCCCTAAAAGCATATTTTAGATTATTTTTTAAAGGTAAAATGACTACAAATAATGTAGTATTAAAAATTACTTATTTTGTGTACCTGAAACTAATATTATACTGTATGTTAACTAACTGGAATTTAAATAAAAACTAAAAAAAAAAAAAGGTTTCCTATTTACAAACTAACCTATTATTGTCAGGCTAATTACCAGTTTTCTAGCCTTAATTGAGTAGAATTCTCCTGTTTGGGAGAACCTCAATTAAAATCAGGCTTAGATTCATGTTGTGATATTTCAGAATACCTTCATTTCCTTTCTAGACTTGAGATCAGTGAAATCTATATTTCCATGAAATTGTCCTCTTGTCTTGACTGAACAATGGTCTTTAAAAGCAGTCTAATTTTTAAAATATGCAGATTAGTGTTCTGAACTATAAAAGTGACAAGAAATAAAGTTTATAAAAATGAGGAAAAAAATAGAATAGGAATAGATGTCTCATTTGTTAAACAAAAGTGACACTGTAATAAAAATTTCAGTATGTGTTATTTTGAACGTAGAATATAGATTGCCATAGAACAAATTACTCTGGGGTTGTATCAGAAGATGAGTCAGTATATTTTTCAAACAACATATTTTAGTTATTACTCTTCTTCTTCTCTCACTCTGCCCCCTGCTCTCTAGGTTTAGGATTTTTCCTGCTAAATAATACAATTTATATATCTTACTTTATTTTAAAATATGGTAATATTTATACCCTGTGAAATGCATCAGATAGAATACAAAAATATTCCTGGAAATATAAACACCTAAAAACTCGTAATATAAATGTGAGTTCATTAAAAAAAAAAAGTCCATTAAGACTGTAATCGCGGCTCCTGGGTGGCCCAGTCAGTTAAGCATCTGCCTTCGGTTCAGGTCTTGATCCCAGAGTCCTGGACTCCCCCTGCCCAGTAGGGAGTCTGCTTCTTCCTCTGCCCCTCCCCAGCTACTGTGCTCTGTCTGTCTGTCTCTCAAATAAATAAAATTAAAAATAGACGTGCTTTTGCCCTTTTTTTCTGTCCTAGTGGGACAAAGCCTTGTCTGTTGCACCAGGAGTGTCTGTGAAATACTGGAAGAAGTTAATGCAGAGGTAAGCAGAAAGTCTGTTCCAAATACATGTTTTAAAATATATTAAAATGGAAGCAGTAGATAAGTATCATAGTAACGTTTGAGATTTTTTTACTGTTATGTTGTCTTTAAAAAGCTGAATTTGATGTCTACCAATACAGTGAATTAAGTGAATCGGTTACAAGTCATTTTGGTGTTCCTATATTTGACCTGACATCGAAAAAGGCAGTGGAAGGCAGATTTTCCCCTATCAGTGGAAGAATGACAAATCAGTAAACATACTTACTGGCTACTATATTGTTACCGAAATATAAGTGGCAAGATTTTCTGATGGTTCCCAAAAGTTCACAGAATACTTATTCTATAAACAGTCTCAGAAATTCTGGACACTAATCCCTGCCATCTCTCCTCCAAGACTATAAATCAGGGACTGATGGGAAAGAAGACGGTTTCTGAAGTGTATTCATGGGGCTTCATGCGCTCTTGTGGCTGCCAAAACAAAGTGCCGTGAACTGGTTGGCTTAAACAATAGCTGTTTATGCTCTCACAGCCCCGGAGGCTAGAGGTCCGCTGTCAGGTTGCCAGGAAGATTGGTTCCTACTGAAGGCTCTGAGAAAGACTCAGTTCCATGCTTCTCCTCCAGTCTCTGGTGGTTCCTGGCAATCACTGGCATTGACTGACTCTTGGATGCATCACTCTCCAACACCGGCTTTGTTTTCACAACGTTATTCCCTGTGTGTCTCTGTGTTCACATCTCCCTCTTTCTTCGAGGATGCCAGTCATATTAGATTTCGTATCTACCTTAAACTGCTACAACTCCATCTTAACTGATTACATTGGCCAAGACTATAATTCCAAATAAGGCTACATTTGTAGATCTCATGGCTTCGTGCTTCAGCATATCTTTTGGACAGATACGTTTCAACTTACAACTTAAGACTGTTATCTGTTCTATTCTGTTCGATTCATTCAGTGAATATTTAGTTACTTAGTGCTCACATTGTGCCAGTCACCACTCTAAACCTGTAGAGTACTATTTAATGAGTAATTGCCTTCTTTCTGGCATTAAAAGGTTTTGATTTTTCTTTCATGGCACATGATTTAGAAGTAAATTCAACTATAATTCACATGTATAAGTAAAAATCTGTCAGAGGCGAAACCTGAAAGGCAAAAGGATTAACAAACTAATCTGGCATAGGAATGTAGAATGTTCACTAGCACCTGCTTTCCCAATGGTGAGTTCATCAACAGGCCGGCTCCAACCCCCACTGCTCTCCATTGTAAGTCCTAAAATCCCAATAATTCTCAGTTCCTGTACCCTCACTGCATAATTGTCAGTGTTAATCCCTCCCACTGAAACCTTAACAAAGTCAAGTTAGCAGATGATGTTTAGTTCACAAAACAATTTTGTTTCAATCTCAGCAAAAACTATTTCGTTTATTTTGGGGAACCCACACCTGCACCTGATTTTCTCTGTTCCTTGATTCACATGCTGGCCAGAAAATGTTCTCCCCACAAGGCCTAAGTTTATGTTGTATAGATCCAGCCATTCAGAGAGATTGACTGGCACTATCTCAGCCCTGGTTCCTAGGAAGGGGATATTATTCCCTAACAAGGAAATCAGTGTCAGTCACATGGTTAAAATCATAGTTGTTGGGGAGAACACCAGAGACCCTTTGAATGGGAGATTGTTAACAGTGAGCTGGGTAAAAAAAACTGCTATACCTATCCAAAGATTGGCAGTTGAAATGTAGTTTAATGCAAATGCCAGCATAAGTTAAATATACCGGATTAGTTTTTAACGAAACTGTAAGAGTTGAATTAATTTGGCTGGTTGTTGGGAAACTACCTGGGATTTAGGAAAAGAGAAACACAGGATAAGAGAGACAGAGGCAGACATAATATACCCCTCATCCTCTTCAAGATCTTGTCTTCCTCTCACATATCAGGAGCATTATTTTTTTTTTAACTACCTTGCTTGGGGCACTCATAACATCCTGTATTTTATTATCAATATTTATACTCTTATATTGTCTTTTTTAATGATTTTAAACTACTTCTATTTAGAAGCTCTCCATTGTTGTGCTCACTGAAACATTTAAAATTCTACTGTCTTTAATGAAGTAGACACCCCTGGATTTTTTAATGCAGTTGAAAGAAGATATCCCATCACACATACCTAGTTCACAACTTATTTTCAGAAAATATATTGCTTGTTATAATAGATGAGCTACATTCATTGTAATACTAAAATGTTCAGGGCACTTAACATGATATTATGTAGTGTTCTAAGAGAGAACAAGTATCTATTGTATTTATTGTCCCAGGAAACTTTGTCTTCCATATCTGATTTGATTATAGAATCTGAGGCTTTTAGAATAGTGATCAGCCAAAGGGCTTTTTGAAATCTATCACATATTTTGAATATTGGATGTTTTAGATATTTCAGAAAAATCTCAGTCCAACCTAGAACCTTGAAATTAGTATATTATAAGAGAAATTGTTCTTATTTTATTAGGAGAGCGGATCAGTTAATCCAGGAAGATAAGGATGATGTCATTCCATACTGCATTGCCATTGGTGATGTGAAAAAATTAGTCAACTTTTTCATGTCAAGAGGTCAGCTTACAGAAGCTCTGCTTGTTGCACAGGTACAGCTGCATGGCAACACAGGCTCTGTGCCCTGGTGGGTGGGCGTGTGGAAGGAAGGCTGTGCTGACCGACTGCATGGGCCTTCACGTGATCAGAGTCATAGATGGCTTGGCTTCCGCCCACCTCCCAACCGTCTCCGTCCATATCACACTCACACGATCTGGTCACGTAGACCCCCAAGCTTCCCTGAAGTCTGAACTTCTGTATGCTGATGAATGTCAGATGTGGTTGAGCAGCTTTTTCTAGAGACCATGTACTTGTTGATACAAAGGGAGTTCACATTTTTTTTTTCCAGATTCTAAGGGTATCTCCAAATTGTATAAATTTCAAACATGATTTGAGTAAGCAGTTGATCCTTGAACAACACAGAGAGGTTCGGGGTAGTGAACCCCCAGCCAGTCTTAAATCCACATACGACTTTTGACTCTCCCAAAACTTACCTACTGATAGCCTATTGTTGACCAGAAACTTTACCAGTAGTTGGTTAATATATGTTTTGCATATGTATTGTATACCGTGTTATGATAATAGTTAGCTAGAGGAAAGAAATGTTCTTAAGAAAATCATAAGGAAGAGAAAATACATTGACAGTATTGTACTGTGCTTATTGAAAAAAAAAATGGATGAAGTGGACCCATGCAGTTCAAATCCGTGTTGTTCAAGGGTCAACTGTACTTTGATCAAAATAATGTTCTGAAAAAAAAAACCAATATTCTGAAACTGGTCAGCTATCAATAATTAGCGAAAAATTAATTAAAGATTTTATTAAATTCCAGGCTGCTTCTGAGGGAAACATGCAGACTTTACATGTTTCTACACCGAAAGGATCTTCGTCGTCTGATGATATCTACAAGGAAGATTTCAATGAGTGAGCATTTCATTCTTTGTTTGGGGTCATATTTTTATGGTTGGCTTCCCTGTAGGAGGTTTCGAGAGCCATGCAGTTCATCTTTCTCTGCGTACAGAGGACTTGGCTGGGTCACCTCGTTTCTCACTGAGGTCTCCTCAGTCTTGGCCTCTCCCGAGGTGAACAGGGGGCAACGTTAGGCCTGGAGATGCAGCCTCCCTATGCACATTTTGTATTGCTTCCAGAGAAGCAAAACACATTCAGTAGAGAGATGGCAAATAAAACACCCAAGTACTTAAATACTTAAAAACTGATCAAACCTGTTTAGGGAAGGAGGGGCTGTGGAACTACAGGTATGCTGTTTCTGAATGCTTCACTGTAAAGTCAGTGTAGATAATTGTTCATTGTTCATAATCCCAACACCCCAGAATGAGTGTTGGGAATAAAATTTAGGCTCCTTTTAAAGAAGAAATTCAGATACATATGTTTTTAAAAGAAATGGAAGGTAGAAGTCTTCAGCCTTTTGACCTTTGTCAAAATCTAATCATCTACTTTCCTGTGCCACATATATTGGCTCTTTTCATTGTTCTAGAAAATTGGATATTTAAACTTTAAGGATGTTTCTCAAGTAAAAAAAAGAGTGCTAAAATGTTAAGCAAATAATGTGTTGCAACCAACATAGTCCTTCCTGGTTCCTCGCTGCCCTTCCCTGCCGTGACGACACTTGAACATACCCTACCTGTACTTTGTGTCACCACCTAAATTTTGAAAAGTTTTGGTTCACCTGTAACTCTTCTAGGGTTGACTGTCCCTATAGCTGAGTTATAAATGATTCAGTGTAGTATGGTACATTTTGAAAGTTAGGCTTTTCTTCTGACATTTGGCGAGGTGAGAAGAAGGGCTACTTATCAGTTTGTCTGCCACACTTGCTTTCCTGATTTTTTTTTTTTTAAAGATTTCATTTATTTGACAGAGAGAAACACAGTCAGAGAGGGAACACAAGCAGGGGGAGCGAGAGAGGGAGAAGCAGGCTTCCCGCCGAGCAGGGAGCCCGATGTGGGACTCGATCCCGGGTCTCCGGGATCATGACCTGAGCCGAAGGCAGTCATCCAACCAACTGAGCCACCCAGGCGCCCCAACTTTCCTGATTTTTTTTTTTTACCAAAAATCGGGCTTTATACTTGAATCAAAGATATCAAATTAAATCCGATTTGATCCTTTAATCAGCTTGTTATAAAAGGGCAGGAGTCCGTTCTTGTGTTTATGGAGAATAGATGCTTTTATCTTTCCTAGACTCCTGCAAGAAGTCAGTGAAGAACTGGCGGAGCGGTATTTTCAGGACGGGCGTGCGGTGCTAGCAGCATGTTGCCAGCTGGCCATGGAGAACACCGAGGTGCATTTCACAGTGTGTGTGTGGGTGCGCAGCTCTTCAGATCCGTCATGGTGTTTGAGTGCAAAGAATGTGGCCCTTCTGTGTGAGGTCTGACTGTGCGTTCTTTCCAAGCCTGAGCTCCCCGACCTCATAAGCACACGTACGCTCTACAGACTATGAGATTTTTCCCCCAGTTTGTAACAAGCTTACTTTAAGTGTTTCATCCTCTGTGAGAAGCAGAATAGAGTAAAGGGAAAAATCTCTGGACTGGGACTCTGAATACCCGCCTTTGAAAGCACTTATTTTTAAGTATTCTTTAGTGTATTCTTCACAAGTTATGTTTTTAAGCTATTTTCCATTTGACCCACTAATCTAATAAGAATGTGAAGTTAAGACGGATTCTGTTTTGCATGTATCCTTAGATATAGTACATTTAAGGGATAAGTGGTAATCATGGCACACTATTGAAAAAGCTTTTAAGAATTTGCATTGTTTACAAGAAATCTACATTGTTTTGTGGTAGATTGAAGGACATGTTGAGGATTTGGCAGAAAGACAGTTATTAATTAATTACAAAAATGTTACTAAGGGTTTTAAACTTAAATTCTGACCTTATAAAAATTCCCTCTGTGACCCTTTATCATAGGCTGTTCCACTTGCAAATTGCATTTATACTTAACATAAACTTCATAGGAATATGACATTCAGTACTTGAGAAGAATGACTGATTATAGGTTCATACCGCTTTATTTATTTATGAGCTTGGTGGGGAATGATGAGCCAATGCAGCATCTATGGAACTGAAGAAATTGTTTTCTCATTGAGCAAGCTCGCTATGGCATACCTGATCCGTGGGAACGAGCTGGAGCTGGCCGTGTGTGTGGGCACCGTGCTTGGGGAGGCTGCAGCCCCCGCCACCCACTATGCCCTGGAGTTGTTGGCAAGAAAATGCATGATGATTCCCACATGGTAAGAATTTCCAAATTCAAAGAAAGATTCTACAGTGATGGAATATGTTTCTTAAATGTTCTAAGTTGCATTTGGTGTGTGTTGGGAGAACACAGCGTCTCCTTTTTTTTTTTAAAATACAAGCAAATTTTGGGAGGAAACCATGCCATGACCGTGAAGAGATAGTGGGGACTACCCTGGTTATGTAATGAAATCTGTGACCCATTCTGATGCAGGGCAGGCATACCTCTGGGATCTTTCAAGCGCACAATATATGAGAATCAGCGCACCCTTCTTAAGATAATCAAGACTGCACATTTCCACATTTTAAAGTCTACATATCTGCATTCACTCGTGTCAGATCTTGTGTCTTAGTTTAAGGTTTGGAAAATAAAGTCACTTTTCTAGAGTAATAAATGTGGTTTAGCCAGAGACTTGGAAGAGGCTGTTTCCCCAGACTTGGGCAGCACACTAAGAAATCAACCCTGGAAGGGCCCTGTCACTGCAGTTCTCGCTCCCGTCCTCAGTGCCCTGATCTCAGGGTGGGCGGCCCTTCCTCACGAGCCACCTCAGGAAGAAGACGATGCTGGCAGTCAGTAGATGCTTGTTGAATAAAGGCGGTTTTAGATCTTATCTTGTCTCTCCCCCAAGTACTTAGAACCCCAAGGAGTTTCTAAGTAAACTTGTGTCTAAGGTCTTGCACCTCTTTCCACCATACGCCCTGTGCACACACACGTAGCTCTTAGGATGGAGCTAGACAGACCCCACTGTTGAATTCTACAGATGATAGTCATATTAATAATAATGACAGCCAGTTAACCCTTCTCCGCTGCTTACTGTGTACCCAGCACTGTTTGAAGTACTTTACATGGAATGATTCCCTAGATACCGTGCAGTTGATACTGATTTGCCTCAGGTCTCAGTCACTGCTAAAGCCAAGATTCAAGGTTACGTAAACTGGCTGCAGAGTTTGCACTTAAGACTGCTACAGGAAAATGTCATGGGCCTGGGGGCTTATAAACAACAGGACTTTATTTCTCACAGTTCTGGAGGCTGAGAAGTCTAAAATCAAGATGCCAGCAGATGGGGTGTCTGACGTGAACTGGCTTTCTGGGTCATCATTGGCCATCTTTTTGCTGTGCTCACTTGTGGAAGGGGCGAGCTGGTTTATAAGGGCACTAATCTCATTCATGAGGGCTCAGCCCCAAGGACCTAATCACCTCCTGAAGGCCCCACTTGTAAATACCGTTATATTGGGGATTAGGTTTCAATATAGGAATTTGGGGGGCAACAGTGTGTGGCAGCTGTCCGCTATACCATCTCCTTCACCTGCAGCCAAAGCAGCGAAAGAGCAACACTTCCCATTTTCCTCTTCTTTCTGGATCTGGGGGCTTCATAGTCAATCAGGAATCTCAGGGTTTTAAAATTTTTTACTATATCTTATACTCATATAAGAGCTCCCTCCCCCACCACCAGCCTTAGACTTCAATGTCTTTTTTTTTTTTTAAAGATTTTATTTATTTGACAGAGGGAAACACAGCCAGAGAGGGAACACAAGCAGGGGGAGTGAGAGAGGGAGAAGCAGGCTTCCCGCCGAGCAGGGAGCCCGATGTGGGGCTCGATCCCGGGTCTCCGGGATCATGACCTGAGCTGAAGGTAGTCGCTTAACCAACTGAACCACCCAGGTGCCCCGACTTCAATGTCTTAAATGCCCACCATCCTTAGCGAGCACCCGGTTTTCCCTCTGTGGGGAAGGAGAGCAGTGGGTTATGTACTTAACTGTGACTTGCCTTGGACCCATCCTAGTGCATGAGGTTTAACTTAGACTATTTATTCACAAAGGTGACTGACTTCGTGCTAAAAGGCATCATCTAATCTAAATAAAATGTGAAAATAGTTTTTTTTTTTTTAAATTTAGGCAAGGGTAAAAAGTAGCGAAACAGAAATGGAAATTAAATTTGAGGTCTAAAAAAAAAAACCTTCAACTGACTATATGTCTTAGTCACTTTTAATATAAAACAGATTTCCATTTCCTTATAACTTTCCCAAGAAGTTTCCTTTATATATCCATAGATATGTGCACCAGAAACTAGGATAAAGTTCAAATTCTGAAATATGTGGCACCAATCAGGTTTATTTCTAGGGGAAATCTTTAATCCTCATGGGTATTCATAGAGCTCTAAAAATTTAAGTAAAAATGGATACCTGCATAATTTCAAGAGAATCTTCATACTTTTGTAGACCAAGTGTACTTTGCCTTTTTTACATTAACTGGTAAAAGTTTCCTTCTTCCTGGTTCTCATTACATATTATCCATGGTATTCATATTTAAAATCATTTTCTTTCTAGCTTTCCATCTGTTGGATACAGGTACTATCTACTTTTGTAAAAACATTTAATTAGAAACCTCATGTTTTATTTTAGTTTTAGAATATTAACTCTATATTAAGAAATGATCATTACCTGTTCTTGCTTCATTGTTTTATAGAATGCTATTTCTTTTGTAGAATTTATAACATGTAAAACCTAACTGCAAAGTAATAAGAGCAGTTCCTGTAGCCTAAATACAAAAAATCACTCCCGATTTTATACTTAAAACTTGTGTAATAAGCAAACTGAATCTGTGTAGTACTACTTGATAGTTAATAATTAACCAAGTGAAAAAAGCCTGTTCTGGTAGCAAAATTTAAGATTTTAGATTATTAGTTAGGTCTGTATCATTACAAATATATACATCTTCCCCAATTGGTATACTGGGTTTTCAGTAAATGGTAAATTACACTCAAGAGTGAATAAAATTAGCTAACGTTGCTATAAATTTCAGTGTATCAGGATGTAATTCTACAGTGAGAAAGTCTGACTTAAATGTTCATAGAAGTTTGAATAGAAGCTTATTAGCACAGCTATTGTATGCACTATAAAAGCAAATAGTAATTTCTATATACTCATGGACTTAATTGAATACTGCTATTAAATGTTGGTATCAGAAAACATAGTCATTTAAACCTTTTAGCAAGAACAGATGAATTACCCTAATTTGAGGCTTGTAAAAAGCCCCAAAGGTTTACCTGCTCCATAATGATGGACTATTTGACACACACAAGTTGTCTCTGTTCCTGCTCCATGCTCATGATACTCTTGATTAAACATCTCTCTTTTTTTTTTTAAGATTTTATTTATTTATTTCACAGAGAGAGATCACAAGTAGTCAGAGAGGCAGGCAGAGAGAGAGGAGGAGGCAGGCTCCCTGCTGAGCAGAGAGCCTGATGCGGGCCTCAATCCCAGGACCCTGAGATCATGACCTGAGCCAAAGGCAGAGGCTTTAACCCACTGAGCCACCCAGGCACCCTTGATTAAACATCTCTTAATGTTTTTAAAATATTTTTTTCATATAAATGACCAATGTACATTTTACTGAAGTTTTCACAAATAAGGTGAAGGAGGATTTTACTCTCAGAAGTCTGCCCTTCAGAAATTCACATTTGAAATATTGTCTATCCTCAGGTTATGCTGAATGTGTCATATTTCAGTTTCTCGAAAATGAAATAATAACATCTCAAACCATTAAAAATTAGTGTCTTCTCAGTTATGATGTATGCAACCCAAACTCTTTACCTAGTGATTTTTAAAGAAGGTATTATACAAAATATTTTTAATGTAAAGCTGTTACTTTAAAATACCATATTTTGGGGGCACCCAGGTGGCTCAGTTGGTTAAGCGACTGCCTTTGGCTCAGGTCATGATCCCAGAGACCCGGGATCGAGTCCCACATCGGGCTCCATGCTCGGCAGGAAGCCTGCTTCTCCCTCTCTCACTCCCCCTGCTTATGTTCCCTCTCTGGCTGTGTTTCTCTTTGTCAAATATAAAACCTTTAAAAATAATAATAAATAAATAAAATAAATAAGATAAAATACCATATTTTTAAGTGATTTGTTCCTTGAATTTTTTTAAAAGATTTATTTATTTATGTATTTGACAGAGAGAGATCACAAGTAGGCAGAAAGGCAGGCAGAGAGGCTGCCAGAGGCAAGCAGGCTCCCCACTGAGCAGAGAGCCTGATGCAGGCTCAATCCCAGGATCCTGAGATCATGACCCAAGCTGAGGGCAGAGTCTTTAACCCACTGAGCCAACCAGGTGCCCTATTCCGTTGGTTTTAATGAGCTGGCTAATTCAGCCACAGTTGACTAGCATAACCAGAGCTGATGAGAATTAGCTTTCACAAAATTTGCTGTATAATTCACTCCAAAGCATATATCTAATACTACTTAATTTGGTTAGAGAATTGTCCTGTAATAACAAAATTAATTGTAAATATATAAAGATTCACTTCGATTTTTAAAAAATTATAGAGATTTCATAATCCATTTATCCTTCATGCTCTTCCGTTCCTGTCATCTACATTTAGAAGACTTTCATAATTAGGTAGGAAATTAATTTCTTATGTAAGTAGAAAACCAAGGGAAGTGGTAGAGTTCTTCCTTTGAAATAGTTCTAAATGTTATTTTTAGTTTTTTTTTCCCCTCAAAGTTTCGCCTTTTGTTATGTGTGTAGGAATCTGGCGGCCGATCTTCTCCTGATGACTCCTGATAATGAACTGCAGTTAGTCAAACTTTGTGCCTTCTACCCGGGGTGTACTGAAGAGAGAAATGATCTTCATGAGAAGGTACAGTAAGGATTCTCCGTACTCCAGTTAGAAGGGCAGTGCCGTGATTTAACTACTTATAGGTTCAGGCACATACAGATTCAGGCAGAGAAATAAGCGTATCCCTTTCCAACCCTTTTATAAATATAACAAAAATGATAACAGTACATGACATTTCTTGAGCTTCTACTGTATGCTTGACACAGTTCTAGATTTTTGCATACATGTATTTTACTCAATTCTCATGGAACCCTACTGGAAAGGGGGGATACTGTTCCTATGTTACAAAGCAAGTGAGCTCAGAGAAGGGAAAGAACTGCCCTCAGTGGAAGGTGGAGAGTGAATTTCAGGTTCAGCCTATCTGCCTCCACATACCTAGTCCTTTCCTCTTTGCCACTCTGCATCGTAAGGAACGTGATAAGCTAACTTTTTAAAAATAGGCGACTTAGGATCCTTAAAAGAGTTAATGAAGTACAGTGAAATTCCCATGCATGACTCTCAAGTGCTATAAAGAACTCTTCCTTTGTAGAATATAGGAATTTATGTGCCAGGATTATATATAAAAACAACCAAAATATTCGATAATTAGAAGACTGTTTATATAAACTACAGCAGCACATTTTTGTACTTCAGTGCTTTTAATCCATTAAAAAGATCATGAAGTCCCATTTTTATTGACATTGATAGATGGCTCTAAAGCAGTCCTGTAAAGCAGAATATGACATATGCACGTGCCATGTGGTTTTCCCTTTAGAAACAACTGGGTACAGATTCATGTTATTTATAGCCTATTTAAGGAGATATGTACAATTCTTTAAAAAAAAACGTAAGTATCGTAAAACTTTTTCTGTCTTTAACTCTGAAAATAATAGTGTTTTGTTACATTTATGTGACCCTTGATTTGTTCCCAGTGGTTGAGTGACCTTAGTCATTCAACAACGGCATATTTACTAAGTATTGTGATGGTACAAATAGAGCAGAGTGTGTGTGTGTGTGTGTGTGAGTGTGTGCGCGCACGCGCGCGTGAAAGCCTGAGTGTGTGTGAGAGCGAGTGTGAGTGACTGAGTGTGTGATATCAGAGAAGATACTTATGAAAGACTAAGTGTGCACAGTGACCAGTGCGTTGTAAGATTTTGGGTGATTTAACTTCTTTAAACACTCTGTATTCTGTGAATCATTTTTTAAATGAACTGCACTTGTTTTTACAAACATGACAAAAGCTATTCACATGTTGAAAGCAAAATAGGGAGAGAAGTAGGAACTTTACATTTGCTGCATATGCCTTTTTTTTTTTAAGTTTTATTTATTGATATGAGAGCAGGAGCAGAGGAAAGGGGGAGGGCTGGGGAGGGGGCAAAGCGGACTCTGCTCTGAGTGCAGAGCCCTCTGCCAGGCTCAGTCCCAGGACCCTGAGATCAGGACCTGCCACGTAACCCGCTGAGCTGCCCAGGCGCCCTGCCTAATGCTTTAAGAGTAACCCACAGATCTTTTGAGGCGAGAACAGCAGGTGCTAATATTGAGGACTAGAGGGGCAAAATATTCGTCTGTGTTTACACACTGGTGATGACATGGGCAAAGATGGCATTCACATAGTCTTTTCATCACATGTTCCAAAAGGATGTAATCAGACTTTCTGGTCAGACTTCATTAATAACTCTTTAGAAAGACGAGTCAGTATGCGTAAACATGTTACTACCGCTTGATAATTTCACAAGGAACACTAAAAATTGTATTTTCAAAGATTATGTTGATTATATATAATTTTAGAATTTTAAGATAGGACAGAAATGACAAGAATGATCATCTTACTTTTTTTGTGTTTTGAGAATAAAATTTCAATAGAAACCGTTTTTCTATTTCCTTTACTCTTTGAGCATACAACAAAGTGAAGACACTTTATTTTATCTAGCCAGGCATAGTACCTAGCACATAAGAGTTACTCAGTAAATAACTGGCATTTAGTAAATGAAGATGGGGAAACAATGTGGACATGTTATATATATGAAAGCTCCTTTAATTGAGTTTGTTGTAATTTTTTAAGAGGAAGAAATGAGGAATCTAAAATGTTCAGTTTACCAAATTTTTATTTATTTTTTTATGTTTTCACTTAACTTCCAGGTAGTTGACATGCAGTGGAATATTAGTGTCAGGTGTAGCATATAGTGACTCCTCACCTCCATACAACACCTAGGACTCCTCACAGGAGTCCCCTCCTCAGTCCCCATCACCTACCTCACCCATCTCCCCTCCC